>VZUI01087157.1:0-54328 GCA_013401135.1 Cettia cetti
TCTTCTTCTTCTTCTTCTTCTTCTTCTTCTTCTTCTTCTTCTTCTTCTTCTTCTTCTTCTTTCTTCTTCTTCTTCTTTCTTCTTCTTCTTTCTTCTTTCTTCTTTCTTCTTTCTTCCTTCTTCTTCTTCTTCTTCTTCTTCTTCTTCTTCTGCTAAAGCCTTTCTAGCTGTCTGAGGACCTGCTGCTCAGGACCATCTATTTACAAATGCCTCAGAAATGCTACAGAATAAAAGCTGATGCTGTTTGTATTAAAAAATGGACATATCCATATCCATATCCATATCCATATCCATATCCATATCCATATCCATATCCATATCCATATCTATATATCTAAAAGGCAGACATGTAGTTTAATGTATTTTGTTTATTTTGTTGTAATTTTTTAGTTATTTCTCTTCTGTTATTACAGCTTTCTTATTCCCACTGTATTCTGGTAGTACCTCTTTAGTAGTATTTAATTTATTTTCACTCACCCTGTTATCCTATTAGTAGAAAACATTCTTTATATTTTGTTTCTTATTTCTGCTCCTCACTTCCATTTTCTTGTTCTTTCTTTAAAAAATGGTATTTTACTTAAAACTATGATTCACATACTTGGAAAATATCTCAGTCAAGAAATAAAATCCATTAGTGTTCCGATTAACTCAGAGATTTTGGTGTAAAAATATAATTTTATAGAAAGTATTTTAGTTGAGATTTATCACACCAAGGGTATGATAGAAAATATTCATAGGCAGGATCAAGATTAGATTTTATTTTTGTTTAATAATTATAATAGTTATGCTAATACATTTATGACCAAGATCCACTTTACGGATCCCTACAAGAACTGAAAGTTTGATCTTATATCCTCATGAACACTGTGGCTTTAACAACACTATTATAGCCTTGAAAGACCCTAGATATATTTCATCAAGTATGCATTTTATTGTTTTTCCCAATATAACCTATATAAAGCACAAGTACTAAAGAATTTGATATGGGTCTCTAAAAATTTCCTCATTCATTACTTCTGCACAAGGAGTTTGATGCTGGCTGGAGGGAAAAGTTTTCAAAATAAATGGTGCCTTAATTTTTTTAAGTTGCTTTCCTGAGAAATAGGCAATTTGCATTAGAATATCTGCAGTGACCCCAACAGCAAGGAGTTCCTGTGCTCAAACTGGATAGTTGAATCCTGAACTGGAGGCTTTTTGGGGAAGCTTCTTCAATTCATTCATTTTTATGAGTATTTTTTAAAGGCCTGACACAACAGGAAACTTAATTCTTTATTATTCACTGAAACCTACCTGACTTCCAGCTATCTAGGGTATTTTTTCTTTTTCCTTCTTTTTCTGTTTTCAGTGTAGACACTCAAAACCTATTCCTTATCTATATTTATGACACAAAATTTTAACTAGTGAAAAAGCAACAGTTCACAAATGTGAAAGGATTTGACTTAAACATGAAACAAGTGTTAAGTACAGAGAAACCATTAATTTTTAAATTACTACATTAGTGAATAAGTACTAATTATGTCATCTACAATACAACAATTGGCAGCTTATTTTCTGTTACCAGTTATTTAGGCTAATAGGAGGTCTAGAAAAAGATTTTAATAGATGTGAAGCACAAGGATAGTTAGTAACCTTGGCATTTAAATGGCAAGAGAGCAAGCTTGCAGGTCTTTCAGAAATTAGAGCATTTGAGTACAGCTTGTATTGGTAGAAGAGAGGCACAAATATTTTTATGTCACATAAATTTTATATAAAAATGCTACTGCTGATTTGGAGATCTGTGTTAACAAGTTTATTACTTTTTGTCCTCTACAGCAGATACCATACTGTATAACTGACTAATCTTTCTCCTGTCATCCCAGTTTCTCCTTCCTTAATTCTTCATTTTTGAATCTGTTCTTGGTTCTTTTTGTGGTAAATACTGTGTTTTCTCATGTGTGCTGCATGCCTGCAAGCACCATTTGTCTCCTTGTTCTTGTTTCATTCTTTTGGCTTGGAAAACAGAAAAATCTGACAAGGAGTCCCAGGGCTTTCTGTAGCGTGTTAAGGTGTTTGCTTTTTTCTGGGAACAGCCCCTTTGACTGTCTTTCTGTAAAGCTAAAGGGAGGATGCTGCCAACATCTTTGCAATTCTAAAAGCTTATGAGCAAGAAGTCGTGTCCTTCTAATCTACCAGAGAGATTGGGAAGGGGTAGCGTCACATCAGAAATGCAGGACCTAGGCATCACCTTTTTTTTAGCTGACTTTCACAGACTGTCACTATGAACATAGGTTTGCTCTGATGCAGAATAAACAGATTTCTTTTCAATTGAGATTATTCCAGTGTAAACACAATATTACAAAAACGACAAAAAAAAAAAAAAAAAAAGATAAGCAGATGTTACAATAAATAACAGGGGGTTTTTTCTGTCCTTGAGAAGTGAAAGGAAACTACTAAGGTAAATATGGTTTTGTGTTAAAATTGGCAATTCCAAAAAGAATTAAATAGGTCCATAGGAGTATGTACATGCATATCAAAACAAAATACCAACTTATTGTGCTTGTGAAGTCTGAGTACTCAGCTTTTTCTAATCCATCTGCCATGGGCTGTAAAATAAAATTGACCTTTAGTCTCCTTGTAATTAGGATAGCCACTACATTTAAGAATATAATCATGTATAAAAAAATAGTCAATTTTATATCATCTCACTGTGATAAGTATTATCTGTCAGAATCTCTGACACTTTATCTAGCTAGTTAATTTAGAAGGAATATCTCTTCTCAAGCGTAGAGGATACATTACCAGACTACTCTTTCAGAGCCAGCAATCTATGATCCCACTAAACAGGTACAAATGTAATTTTCTCTCCAGCTGCTCTCAGGCTCAGTCACTTGTCTCTTTTCTTGCAGAACGATTCCTGGGGAAAGCAGTACTCATATGCACTCTTCAAAGCCATGAGCCACATGCTCTGCATTGGTTACGGGGCCCGCGCCCCTGTCAGCATGTCTGACCTCTGGATAACCATGCTGAGCATGATCGTGGGGGCCACCTGCTATGCCATGTTCGTGGGGCACGCCACGGCCCTCATCCAGTCTCTGGATTCGTCACGACGGCAGTACCAAGAAAAGGTAACTTGTTTTCTCCTAGCTCCTTCAGTTTTGAAACGGATTAATGGGATGTTTTAGCTCCAGAAAAGGCGGTATGACTTAGCATGAAATAATCTAGTCGTGTGTGAATCCTGTGGCAGATGTCACTGAACACAAAGCAGTTCAGAACACTCCATGAGTTCAGTATGTTTTTTCAGGAACCTACTTTGCTTAGAGAGCAGCTGGTTCTTGATGTTCAACTTCCTTCAAACTCTTCTGTTAAACCTCTGTCCCTTGCTTCAGACTTGCTTTGTATCCCTTTGCTGCATTCTGTAGGTATTTGATCTATGTAGCTTGAACAAGGGCCTTGATTTTGGGCATGTCTTTACAATTTCCTGTCATTCCTTTGGAGTACAGGTCAGGGATAAGCCTTAAACATGTCAAAAAATGGCCTTTAAATGAGGACTACACCAAATCAATCAGAGAAGTGCTCAGAAGAGGTCTTCATTTGCTTAATAACGGTATTGTTTACATGTGAATCCAGGACCTGTAAGGTCCTCTCCAAGGTCAAAAAGGGTTGTGTTTTCTTTACCTGTAGAAAAGTAGAGAAAGATTAGTGGAAGAGGGAAGCAGGAAGTAAAAGGTTGTTTTATTCTGTGTAAGATTGGAATTAAAAAGACATGAATGGGTACAGAGTTGGATCTTTCTGAAGTACTAATTAAAATTGTCAGTTGTTTAATAAAAATCAGAGACAAGTGTAGATGAAGGTATGAAATTGGAAGATATGGCCAGGAATGATGGCGTAAAAGAAAAAGGATCAGAATGAACCTCAGGAAGGGACAAAACGAATGTGCTGAATTACTGAGGTGCCAAAAAGATGACAGAATTTGTTATTATAGTAAATGGGGAGCTGGAGGAGCCATGTCTGGGAAGAGGTCAGCTGAGAAAAGTGGTGAAATCAAAGTTCACATCAGCAAATAAGAAACACAGCCCAAGCAATAGTATTTGGCATGTGTCCATAAAGGTTCAGAAAGGCAAACTGGGCAGATATCAGTGTATGATGTAACACAAACCTGAGGGAGAAACCTGGCAGAGACTAAATAGCTGTGAGAGTGACCCTGGCATCTGCTGGGAATGAAGGGGAATGGCTTGAATTTGCTGGGCAAGAAAGAGGGAGAAAAAAAAAAACAAAACTGGAAGAGGTATGGGATGAGGTGTAAATTCAGTGACAGAAAAATAAGCTTGGGGCTGACAAAACAGCTGTTCGAAACAAGTTTGCAAGCAATAAAATTTTACACACTGTAGTGTCATAAAATATGAGTGAGAATAAAAGGTTTAGAAAGAGAGTAGATATCATTAAAACCAAATTATTTCTGTCAGTGACCATGTGAAACCCCCTTATTCATCTCAGTATAATGTCAAAGGGCTAATCCAGGTAGGTTACCTAACTCAGCTGGCTCATTGGGTCAGTGGAGAGAAAGGAAAGTAATTTTATCCAAATGAGAAATTTCTAGGAATCTGTGAAACAGAAATATCATAACCATGGACATGAAGTATGACTGCAGTTTCATTAGAATTTAGGGTCGACATATATGCACACATATACACAGATTTAAGAAATCAGAAGAAACTATTCACCTGAAATCTCATCATAATCATTATCCTCAGATCTTTCTGGCTGCAGCAGGATATCACAATACATAGTAATAATATATATAGTACATGTGTAAAGATATCCATGTATTTTAAACTGTGCTGAGTAAAGCCAGTCTCATTTGCACTTGTTTTGTAAATTAAAACCCAGCAGCAGTCAAGCAGTATTGCATTTCTCATCTTATTGCAAAACAGCAAACAAAACTTTTTGTTTATTTGATTTTTCTCTGATTTTATGCCCACACACACAAACAAAACTTTTTGTTTGTTTTTTCCCTGATTTTATGCACACACTTCATTAACCATTAGCATAGACATATCTGGCATTTTTCAGCTACTGCAATTCTCAACACATTCATTTTTCCTTTTGTTTTTACTTCTTGTTTCGTGATTTCAGAGGCAAAGAATAGCATGGCATCAACAATCAGAAATTTAAGAAATGAGCCAAAAATTGCATATTTCTATGCTTTAGAAAAAAATTTTCTTACTTTCTGGAAGTTATTCTTATGCTGGTTATTAAGGGCTAGAAATAAAGAATGTCTTGAATAAAAAAAAAATTTTCTGAGACCCTGGACCCTGATATATATTATCAGCTATAACAACTATACAGACTGCTCTGTACATTCTTATATGTACATTCTTACTTTTCTCTATCATAGTTTAATCATACTTTAAAATAAATCTTTGATTATAAAGTAATTACTAGAAATGCTTAAAGAGTATTCTATATTTTTCTTCTCTCTGCAAATTAGGATGAATGGGCATTTCAAATACCATTTCGTGGTACCCATTTTGTCATCCTATTTTCTAAAATATTGGCAGATAAAAATTGTTTCTTTTTCAGGTATGTAATACTTGAGTAAAAGGTAGATGAAATTCCAGCTATAGATTTCAGAGTTTTAATGTACTCTATTATCCATTTTTTGCATAGTGCATTGCTTTCTTTTTCTTCTGAAATTAAAAAAATCAGGAGAGTGAGACTTCTTTGATTTTTTGGGCTTAAGGGCTAGGATTGACTTCTTTTTTTTAGACACATGTATCTAGGGTTGTGTATTTATTGGCACCATTATTTCCTTATAAGAAATATATAAAATAATGAAATCAAGATGAATTGCTAGGCAACACAGAATGATAGTGGAGGTAAGAAAGAGGTTTGATTCTTCTTTGAATAACATCATGAATGTATATGTGGAATGCTGATAATTACAGGAAAGTTCTGGTCCTTCTCACAATGAAAGCAGCCAGAAATAAAATATTTACTGAAATCTCCCTCATTTGGATCCTTCCAAAGCTCAAGGTATGCAAAACTAGAACAAACATAGTTCAAAGTGAAAGAACTATGCACAGGAATACAAGAATGATATTTCATTTAGCCAAATGTCAAACACCACCTAAGAATTTGACCTGTGCCAAACACTGCATGCTGAGAGAAATCAAAATATGGTAAGGAAGCAAATACTGCTCCACAGGTTTACTCTTATGGGCGAAAACCAAAATGTATCAGGGAAAATTAAGAGGGATTATAAGCCATCAAATGTAGGAGATGAACAGTAAACTTGTTCACTGAGAAGCGGTTACAAAAAAGAATGCATTGATACATTCTGGTCACTCTGATGAAGTTCAGGCTTTTTTCTGCTGAAGTACTGGAACTGTTCTCACAGAAAAAAATGCCTCTCAGATTTAATACATATATCAGATCTTGGTATCAATTAGTAAATGGTTTATATCTGGCAAAGGAGAGAGATGTCCAAGTCAGGTATACTCAATCCTTATTCTCTTTACAGTAATAAAGTTTGATGGACCATTCTCCCTTAGAAAAAGACTGAATAAATTAACAAATCAATGTCATCTTAGCACTCTCCTTCCTGACTTTGGTGTAAGTCAAAGAGGAATGCAGTAATAACTAAAAGCAATATTCTAAGTGACGACACATTTGACATTTTCTAATGTCTAGGAAGTCAGCACATCTCAAAGTTTTTTGCCTTTGCAAGGACAACTTTTATTTGAAAGAACCAGAAATGCATATGCTGTACTTGTTAACAATCTAATGTGAAACAAAGAAGGCAAAATGAGCAGTCACTTGACAAGGAGGTGAAGATCATTAGTTAAATATTTCTTCCTTTAGATGTTGGCAGGTCCTAGTAGGAAGATGATGTGAATGTCAAAGAATTTTCATGATTGAAGATAGGTTAATATTTTCTCTGTTACATTCTGTCATAGGCATAAAATGTCCAGGAACAACAAACTAATAGAGGCAAGATTTTTAGTTGCGTACAGATTGTCTCATAGCATAAAGATTTTTAAATTGGTTTGATAAAATGCCAGGTATTAGCTGGTATTAATTTTATTTTATTTTCCTTATGCTATCATTTAGTATATTTTGTTTACTCTCTAACACAACTCAAACCACACAAGGCGTTGAAAAAAGAAAAAAAAATCAGACCAGATTTGCCAATTGCAAGTAGTATGAGAGACATAAAAATATTTAATTCAATCATTACATGGAAATGGAAAAAAATTACAACTGTCTCCAGTGTCCCAAAGGACATCTAACCCCATATTTTGCTTTTATTTTATCTCTTAATTTATGATCTTTTAGCATGTCTTCCGTTAAATCAGTCTAGTTCAAAAGAAGAAAATAATTTAAATATATTTTTAACAGAGAAAAGCAATAACTGTATGTAAAGTTAATTTAAAAGCAACCCATAAGTTGTAAGTAATAAGCAGCTACTACACAATTATGTGATATTGTGTATTTTTATATAGATAGCATTGGGATTTGACTCAATCTCGATCACTCAGATTTTTCACTTCTGAAGCATCAGAAGAAACATTTAAAAAGGAGTAACAGAATTAGGGCAGCTTTAGATTTTGCAGCGTGAGGCCTTTCCCCAGCTTTTCAGGTCTGTTCCTACCAGCTCCAGTTTGGATCTCTACACTGCCCACACAGCCTGTGGGGAGGCACTCAGTATGGACTGCAAGAGGTAGCAGTGCCTGGGGGCGCTCTGGGGGAGCTCTGGATGGAACATTCCCACTTCCCTGCCCCTCCAGGAGGCTCGCTGTGTGCCCCACCCTCCTGGGCAGTGACACAGCTGAGGTCCTCCCTTCCAAAAGCGGGGGCCTCCTCTTTGAGCTTCCTCCTCTGAGCAATTGTTTTAGGGCGCAGTGGAGGTGCTCTGCCACAGAATGAATCAAAACTTGGTAGCCACTCATTCAGCCGGTGACACCCCAGCGTTTTCTTAAAGAGGAATGGGAGACAGCACTTTCACGTTTTCTTGTGTTTCAAGCACTTGGTGGTTAAACTGAAAGTGGAATAAGGCAGACATCAAGTTCTTGGCATGTTCACTAGAGCTACTTCAGTTCTTAGGAAATATTTCTGGAAAATTTTAGGTATTTGTAACTATGTCATCTGTAAGTAGATCAGGGATTTGTGTATATCCACATAAGTCTGGGAAATGGGTGTTCTGATCCTGATGGAAATTCATAGCAAAGGAAGAGCTATAACAAACTCAACAACATGTCACTGTTTAACTAGGCTTACACCAGCTTGTGGTGTGTATATATATATATAATTAAACTAAATACAAATATCCATGCTGGACTCGAGTCAGATGAAATAGAGTGAAACTGATAAAGACATTTTCATTGCCTACATATTATATGCCATTCATAAAAATCTTTGAAAATTTAGTTTTATGGATTTTTTAAATTTGTTTTAAATTGAACAGATGTTTAAACAGCAAATTGCAGTACCTGAATTTTAGACACACTGCTGAACTTGCAATAGTGGAGTTATAGAATGTTATTCCTGGATCTGGTCTGATCTGAGTCACCAAGTACTGTACTGATTTCCAAGCTCAGTAGCTTTTCATGGTGTACACATGGTTTTTAAAAATGGAAGTCGGGCTTTTCTGGTGCTGATAGTAGTTTTTAGAAAGTCTGACAATATTGTAGTAAAAAAATGTTCTGTGATTCTTTACTTAAAAATAGCCTGTTTTCATTTATAAAGCATAATTTTAGCAATAAGTCATGTCATGTCATTGCTGAAGAAGGTCAGCCACTTGGAAGATAAATCTTGTATATTCTATGCAGCACTGCTACAGTATACTCACCACCCCAAAGGAATTATTTATTTTGGAAAATGAGCAGTGGTTTAATTTATCCTGGAGTTACACCTACTTGGAAAAAAACAAAACAAAACAAACAAAAAACCAAATCAGGAAAACAAAGCAAAACCTTTTCTCAACCTCTAGTTTGCAGGTTTTTAGAAATTTCTCATTAGTTTACACAGATGTATATCCTACTCAGCTTTGCCACAGTGCAGTGTTTTTAATAGTAAAGAATTTTTGAAGTGTTTTATGAATGATCTAATACAAGAGTTGCTAACATTTTTTTACAATACCAGGACCTCAGGACTAAGTTTTTTGATTTCATCAAAAGCCGTACAGTCATTGCGGTATTGTGAACGAGAAAATTCACTATTCCTTAAATATGCAGTCATGACTGAGAATATTTGCCTACCACAGTATTTGTGAATTGTTTCTGGTAGTTATAATTCCCAGATTTGGGATTTTATTTGGAAACGCAGGGTGCCTTATAGTTGGAAAGGGATTTGTAAGTGTTGCCTTTAGGATTGTTTCTGAATCACTTTGTGCTGTTTTGGCATACATCAGGTCACAGACTGCTAAATGGATAGATGCAGTATTCCTGGCTTCTCTGAGTCTTACTGGTCCTTGCAGAAAGCAATGAGATTTATTAGAACAAAGCAAGCTATTTAAAGATGCTTTGTATCGCTCAATAGCAAAACATTCTGAAAGGGGAAAAAAGCTGTATCTCAGAAAAACCCTTCATTTCACAGGATGCATCCTGTTATTTGATAGAGCAAGCACATAATAGAACTTGTAGGTACATTAATTCTTTTATTTATATGTGTCTTTTAACTTGATGCATAATTAAGGCCGTCATGAAATCAATCCTCTGTCATATAGATGACTATGCAAATTCTCAGCCATGAGAACCAGTGTGGGCTGTGCAGGAAGAAGCTTATTCACTGAGCATGAAAATATTTGTATCATGATAAGGCCTTCACTGCCATCAGTTGCTTTCTCTTTATCTGTTTTTTGTTTATAATGATTATCTGGATTTTTGCTGCACATACTTATGATATTGACAGTGATCTTCACAATTTTTGAAATGGGAAAGAATGTTAGATAGCATTGCAGAAAGTAAAGAAAAAGAAAATTCTCTCTCCCAATCAAAAATCAGAAGTTACTCACATTTAATGATACAACATTAAAAAAACAAACTTTTTCTTTTCCTCTACAAGTTGAATTGAATATTATGTTTAGTTTGAGGACAAGACTTTGGAGAGATTTGTAAATTAGTCAGAACAGTCTCACTATACTGCACTCGTCTTTTGTCCTGATACTTCATTATTGTGTTTCAGCTTTTCTTTACAGCCAGCCTTGCTGTAATCGGGCTGGTGATTTTTGCCTTTCATCTCTGAAAAGGTGATTGGTCCCTCCCGGCAGCAGGGACTGTGCAAGCCAAGTGCTCTCCACCCGGCTGCATCATACCTGTGCCAAACTGTAATAGACTCCCACTGCTTCTAAAATGACAGATGGGACTGTCTTTGATTTATTGCTGTGTTGTGGGTAATTTACCTATAAAGTGTTCTGCTGTCTTGCATTATGGATTAGGTTTCTAGCAGTTTTCCATATGAAACTGCAGAGCAAGCTCATTACAATTGCAACCATGTTCATGATATAAAATTAGCTGTGAAGGCATGAAGTTATTCCAGAGTCAGATTTTAGACACAATCTGCCTTTTTTTCCACAGTAATTACCATAGGTTCCCACATTAAACAGATAACAAAAAAAAAAAAAAAAAAAAAAAAAAAAAAAAAAAAAAAAAAAAAAAAAAAAACCAAAAACAACAACAACAAAAAGACAGAAATAAAAAACTAGGAGCTAAGTTTTGGACTTTAAACTTTCTGTTCAAATACAACACAAGTTACAAATTCAGCAAGAGAAAACTCTAATTCACACCAGATAGGTATAGCAGGTAGTAGTTATCCAAGTTGCACTAGAATTACTGTGCTTATGTCCTGCAGATGGGTATCATGATAAGGCCTTCATGATAAGGGCCTTCATGATAAGGAAATAGCAGTCAATATCATCTAATATTACATTAGGAATGAGAAAATAACTCTTTCTGTGAAAGATTAGGGGGTTTCCCCTTTACCTTGTTAGGGAAAAATGGAAGAAAGAAGCATTAATTATTTTTATATTGACTTGTAAATCATAGTTCTTTCCCAAGCTCACCCTGTTCCTCAATATCCAAGTAATTAACACGTTTACTTTCAGAACATAATAATTTGTATAAATAAGTCATGCAACATTTATAAATGCTTTGGAGTGCAGATGATAGTGGGATTACCAAAACATTTTCTCTGCAAATGTATGTTTTAAATACCTTTTTGTATTGTTTTGTGTGCTAAATTAACAGTTTAATCCAAGTGGTTACTAACCTTGAAAAAATATTGTAACACTAATTCTAATTCAAGAAACCTTTGTTAGGAAGGAAAAGCAGTAATAAATATAGTAGTAGAATGCTTTTATCTCCATTTGTTTTCATAAAATACTCTAGATCTACGTTTTACATCTTCTGCTACCAAAGGAAAAAAAAAAGATAAAAACCTTCAGAAAACATTTTTCTAAACACTAGATACTTGAGCATAATAAAAGGACTTTTAAAATAGAAATTCACATGGCTAGGTTTTCACAGGTTGGGGTTAGGAATATGCAATTTTCAGATTTGTATCTATACAATCTCCTTCTAGACAAAATATTTGTTAGTCAGATGTGGTTTAGTATAGGCAGCACTGGATGCTTCAGGCAAAACTTCACTTCAGAATTTGATGTATATGTATAAGTAATTGTATAAAGTTTTGAGGAAAACGCTGAGCAATTTTTTCAAATGAGAGGTGAAGCCTTTGGGTGTTTCTTATTAGGCATATGAAGGAGCTGGTAACTAGAATTTATGTAGTTAATTCCCCTATATAGGATACCTCCCAATCCTTTTTAATTTTTCAACATTGTTTTAGGCATAGGCCTTTGTTTTTCCCGATTTTGTGTAGAATGTGAGTGAGAGGAATGATCACCCAGCTGAAGAGTCCATCTGTCTTTATTGCTGCTTTATTCCTGCACAGCATTAGATGTTGTTCAGCCTGTTTGGGCATCATCAGAAGATGGACATGGCCCCACCTCAGCAGGAGTGCCACTGACACCAGAGGCAACCCAAAAGGCTAACTCAAAGGCAAAGGAGGCAGAGAGCCCCAGAAGATGACTGGTCAGTGTAACAGAGGTAGTGGAAAGGCATCTCTGGCTTTTGCTAGGGTATGCCTGCAAGGAACAACCAGTTTGAAATGGCAGGAGCCAAAGAATATGTGAGGAATGAGGATGACGGAAACGACATGGACTGCACCAGATGTAGAGGGTGTTGACTTGTTGTAGGGAAGAACTTTGATCAACAGAGGAGCTGGTATTGAGGGATTTGTTGTTGGCTAAGCAAGAACCTCTCATGGAGCACTATCTGACATTATCTGGAAGTCATTTGACACACACTCTGGATTTTTGGCAGATAGAGATGAGCCTTCTATTTCCACCTGCATATCCCCTCACTTTGAACAGCAGCTTGTATGTGTGGACAGTGCAAATAAAATAATAGAAAATAACTGAAGTAAGGATGATCAATGGAATGATTACCTGCATTACTATTTCACATTACCCACTTCAGCCAGGCAGGAAGTTTTTGGTTGCATGGGCAGACAAGATAGCATCTGATAATCCCTGCTCCATCAGGTGCAGCTGTAAGGCAAGTAACTGTATTTACTCTTCAAGCAGTGTTGCTAGGAAAAGAAACTGAAAGGAAGTAAATGGACTGGTATAAAAAGGGAAAAAAGAGATTTAAAACTCTAATGAACTATATTGGTCCATTGATTTCAAAACGAAGCTATAGCAGTAAGAGAGTAACTCTGAATGAAAAGCAATAGCACAATAAAATCCAACAGTATATGTAACTCAGTAAATTAAAAGATACTTTTTTATTGCTGAAAGATTGTGGTTTAGATTTGTTTGCCAAATACTTAAGAAACAGGCTCTTGCTCTGAAAAAGTTTATGATTTATGTAAGATAGTTGAGAGCAGTATAACCTTGTAAAATATTGCGAAAACCAGAAATTATTTGGGACAGACATAAACCTTAACTCTTCGTTGGTTTTATCTCAGCTGTATTTTCTTTCATAGTTTCTCAGTCTACCAGTACTCCCCCCATCAAGCCCCAAGTCTCTTTCTAAGGCAATCCCTGCATCTGGCAGACACCATTTGTCCTCTTCTTCCTCAAAACTCTCCATAAAAAACAGTTTATTCTGTGTGGTTTAGAGAAGACAGGACACTGATCTAAGCCTTGCACCATGGCAGGAAAAGAAAACTTTCATTTTGCAAACAATTCAGTATCACTTAATGTCAAGAAAGTTAGAGCTTCCTGGGGAGGCTGCAGTGATGTAATTACATAGAATAATGTGATAAAGGAGAAAAAAATGGGGGGGGAAGTGAATAATGAAAGCACTGTGCTGTGGCATACCCATTAATATTAGGTGTAAGCACCATTGCATGTGGCTTTTAAATTTGCAGTACTGTTCTGGGCAGAGGAGGGATCAATCAGGCAGGCTGAGAAAATGAGCCATCTCTGCAGCAGCTGAAGGCTATTCCACAGTGTGATAGCCTGGATTTCTGCAACACACCAGGGCTAAAGACAGAAAATTTAAACAACAAAAAACCACAAAGTTTAACTGTAACTTACATTATATGCTATTTCTAACATACTCTTCCTAGGTGGCAGAGAGACCTTCTGTTTTAGCTATCAGTTTGTACTGTGAAAAACAGAAGTCAGAGCTTATACTTGAAGTGATTGCTGCTTTAGCCTTTAAAATCATTAGGTTACCACCTGATTGTTAGGTAGTTATTATTTATAGTGAGGTTCTTATATAACACTGAAGATTTAGTGGAAGCATTATTCTGTTCCTGTAGTTCTCAGGAGTTAGAATTGCAGACCCCTTATGCTATATTCGATTATGACTACTCCAAATTTCACTGTCTGTACAGCTTCAAAATATATTGATTTATTGGGAAGACATTCTGAATTCTTCCAGGTCTTTTTCAGATTCAGTTTAAAAACAAAATACAAATGAAAAGGCTTTTCTTGCCTCAGCACCTCGTTACCTGTGTTTTTCACATAGCTCAGGTGTTGCTTTCTCTATTGGGGTGCACTGCTGTTCTCTTTGCAAGGTTTACCTTGTGGTCTAGACCAAACATCTCTGGAAGAATGAAAAGGGGCTTGATGATCTTTTATTTATCTATTGCATACTTTAAAAATTGAAGAAAAGGCCTCTTTGAAAAAACAAGGTTTTTTTTAAACAAACCCAAGTGTTTTGCATTGCCTACCAGGAAGAGCCCTCCTTGGCAGGGCTATGCAGTGCCTCCTCAGCTTCAGCAGGGTTCCTGCTCTGCAGCCTTTCCATGAAACAACGTTGTCAGTGCTGGTAATGGTGCTTGGGGGACTAGATCAGAACAGAAGTGAATTATCAATCAGACCTGAAAAACAGTATTCATGGCAGACTATCATACTCACAGCCAGTGGTACTGGAGTGCAAATTGCTTCTTTTGCCCTGGAAATAAAGGATCCTTTGTCTGACTCTAAAACTAAGGTAAATTTTGCTAAAATTATGGATGTTGAGCAGATTGGTCCTAAAATACTTAAGATGGGAAGAAATAAATATTTGTTTTATAAACCATATTCCTTTAAGTGAAAGAAACTACGAGGATTCCTTAGGTCTTTACATTTGTTTGTAGAATTGTTTAAGAACCCCATTATTAGCCTTTTAATCCTTTCATGTTTTTTCCATAGCAACTTAGAGGTGTTTTGCCCACTTCTTCAAAGCTCTCTTTATTTCCCCTTCTTGTTCTGAAAGAAGGGAAAAAACTAAATGAAAGTATTATTTTACAGAAGCTCCGTCTTTAACATTCTTTACAACTCTGTGACTTCACTTTTGAATGAAACCAGCTATACTGAATAAAAGACTTTCCCTAATGTAGAAATGTTCAGCACAGAAATGCAGTAACAATATTAATTTGAGAGTTATATCTCCATAGAGATGTGGGAAGCAATGATTTGTTTTTTAAAGTTACTAATAACTTTTTGCATTGTTTTGGAGAATAAAAAATAAGACCTACTCTTTATGTAAGATTTGATGCATTTGGATGATTGGATGGTTGATGCATTAAACTATGTCTTCATAACCAGAATTATTACAGGACTCGTTAGTCTATTCTTTGAAGAAAGCTGTAAATTGCCTTAAAGTTTCTTCTTTGCAGAATGTTTCATTGGCTTTTCCATCCCTGATAGAGCCAGTAGTCCTCATATATACCTCATTTTTATTCTAATTAAAAATTATCTTTAAGTCATTAAAAATTTAAGGGTTTTTTCCCTGTACCTAATGAATAAGTTCCATAATTCTGGAATATAAGAGAATTCATCCTGTTGCTCAGTCATTCCTCTGGAACCATCAAGTCTATAATGATGCTCTTCGGGAGAGTACAAAAGGTTGCTTGGAGTATTACTTTCCTGCCATGACTGTTATTTATCAGAGAAGCCTTCAGATGCCGTAAATTTATTTCTCCAAGGATGTCTCTGAAGTGTGTATACTTCAAGACTATGAAAAAGTAAGGTAAGAAAAAGAAGACTGCGGATAGTTTAGAAGAAGGAATGGAGCAAAACAGCTGTGAACATGAACATGAAGATGAAAAGCAGTCTGTCAATACTGTTGCAGTTATTGGTGAAGAATGCATGGATGTTGTGTGAAACTGTGTGTTAAACTCGGTCTTTTAGGTGAAGCCAAAGAGCTGAACAGTTTGACAGAGTCTGAGATTATCTAAAAATAACTTGTAGTTTTCAAGTCTCATTTTTAAGTGGAAGGGCTCTTTGTATCATGCTACAGTATCTACCTGTATGCTCAAATATGCAAGGTTTCACAGCAGATATTAAATAATAGTTCATAAAGTAATAGTAGTATTAATGAGGTTACCTTTTAGACCATAGGCTGTCTGGTTTCCCTTAAGCTCCTATGGATCTTAGTACTGCATTTGTCTTTCATTGACTCAGGTGTTTACATGTGAAATGCCTGCAGGGACATGGATCAATTGCAGCCAAAGGCCCTGTGTAGGCTTTTCTTCCCCGAGACTAGCATCTACATGGGATGACTCTTTGTGTTTCCCACCTTTATTCTATGTAAGTGATTATATATTCTTGGAAAAGCAAGGTGAAATGTAATCATCCAAATCACTATTTTTGTCTTATGAGAAACAAGAGACCTTTCTGTCTTTATTGTGATACACATGCAATAGACAAGTAGAAAAGGCACTGGGAGATGCCCTACCCAGCCTGGAGGAACCATTTCCTCATTATTAAGACACCGCTGTGAAATAGGGAAGGCCAGTTTTGGGTCTCTGATCAGAGGTCAAGAAAAGCAATACATCCTTTAACTGAGAAACTTTACTTACTGAAGAATCTGTTTCTCCCTTTAGCTTTGAACAGGCCTTCCCATACATGATAAATTTACTGCCATGCAAGTATCTTTTGCAGGGAACCGAAAAAAGTGAAAATGGGTGCATTAAAAAAGCAAGTTCTTTTTGATGAATTGACATTTTCCATTAATGAATACAAAAGGAATTGGGAAGCCATAATTAGGTTTTATCAGAGATGAAATTACCAGGATCAGCAGCTCAGATTGTGCCAGTGTTCCTGTCTTGTATGTGCTGGTGCTGCTGGTGGCTTAGCTGTTGGCACAACACCAAGGAGATGTAACAATTACACTGTTAATAAAACTTTCTTTCTTCTTCTTTTCCTTCCAATTTACAGTAGATACAAAGTTACATAATTCCAACCTAATTATACATTTTCTATATTACTTTTCTAAATTGCTGCTTCAATTTGTTTTTTGAAATAAGTGGATTTCCTGTGGGTGACATGCTCACAACTAAGCTTGCCAGTTTAGCTAAAGGCATTGTGGGACACACAGAATTTAGAATTATGCAGTGTTTCTTTGAGGCAGGATCAATGGCTTGAGGTGAAGCCCATGCCAGAGGAAACCAGTGCTTCTGATAAGCAGACTTAACACACACCTCCAAAAAACTTACACTGGAAAGGAAATAGGTGATTGAAAATTGTGTGTTGAGTGCCAGGGTCCTGCTTGTCTGGGGAACAGCTCCTTTTGTCTCCTGATCCTCCCCTCTAGGCACTTATTTTAATGTATATTCTTTCCTACTGGCAGAGTAAATTGAAAAAAGGGGAAGAAAAAAAAAGGAAAAAAAATCAGGTTGTTTAAAAGATAAGAAAAATTGTACAAGATGGCAGGATAGGTATTAAATTTCACTTCAAAACTGGCAACTCTAAGGAGGCCATTACAGCATATCTGATATTTTTAAATAAGTTGTCATCTTAACAGTATCTTTGTCATTAAGAAAGAAAATTGTCTCTCCTTAGACTTGATACAGTTTCACCAAGAGTAGCATGGAGATGTTTTCCTTCTTATGCCTTGCGGCTCCAACTGTTGTTTCATTAAATCAGAATCCTGTCATTGCCTCTGTGAAGAGAGGAACTGATCCTGGGTTTTATGCTGCTTCACTCCCCTTTTTAAAGCAGTAAAAAGCAAATTTGTGAAAGATAAAGAACAGTCTAAGAACACAAATCCTATTCAGAAATATCCCTATAACTTAATTAATTTCTCAATTACACTAATTGAAAGGAACAATAATAAGAGATTGTGTATTTTGTGGCAATTGAAAGGAAATGTTTAATTACTGCTTGTAAGCAAAATGACAGTTTAAAGCATTCTTCTAAGCAACAGTACTCTTTGGGGGGTAATTAGTGAAAAATAGATGGTAAACAGATGATAGCTTTTAGGCTAAACAAATCACTTCAGTTCCATCTTATGATAAAGAACTATAAAAATTAACTTACCATTAACATAACATTCAGTATGAATACTTAAATTTTATTTTGATCTGTGTTTGATTGTAAACAGCTTTTTCTTTGTGTGCAAATATCTGTATGTTATGTTAAGTGAAATAGCATAAAGAAGGCAGACTGTAGAAATATCTCTTGAACCCTAATAAATTCAGCTTTCAGTGGCTGTGGAATGGATATGTGAGCTTATTACTTTGGCACTACTGAAATAAGATAACCAAATCTTTGACTGGCATGTGCACTGCTTGGTGTCTTTTCTGAACACAGCCAGATCTCTCTCATTTAAGAGCCATCTGGGCTTACTCATTTTTGACTTACCATCACTCATCCTGTGAGTTAAAGTTAGTGCTAACCTCAGGTCTGACCAAGGTCTGACTCTCTAGAGTGTCCTTTGGTGCCTTGGTATTCAGGCAAAAAATTCATGTGGCTCATGAAATAGCCATTGCATGCCAGAGGACCATGCATAAGCAAGACGTGTTTCTGGAAATAGCTTGTTTTTCCAGTGTGGTTGGGGAAACATGCAAGAGAGGGACAGGAATTGGAGTCCTCATTGGAAGCATGGAGATATTTCAAAATGCAAAACCTTCCTTTCTTTTCCTAATAATACCAGTCAAAGAAAGGATGAAAAGGGATATAAAAGGACAGACTTCACAAACACCAGACTTGGAGTAAACCTTGCACAGGGGGCACCGCAGTGTTTCTTGATTCCTGATTGAATTTCCATTGGAGAGCAAGAGCCCCCATGGCCAAGTACCTGAACCCTGGCTGAAGCCCTCTAGCACATACGAAGCAGTAGCCTAAAGAGATTATTTTTAATATTAGGACAGAATGAGCAAGTCCACTCCAGTACAGGTGAAAAAACTGTTTTGTGGAAGAGAATGAGAACTCCAGATAGGAAATACATATTAGCAACTACTTTAAATGACAGGTGAAACTGAACAGACGTTGAGCTTAAACACTTCAGGAATATTTATCCAGAAATCTTTCTAGCTTGGGAAGGTGTTCTTGGCCTTTCTCTCCTTTCTGTCCCCCAGTAATCTAAAAACCATTTGGATCCTAACCCAAGGGCAGTAGGTCCTTGTGTTTATGTAACATGAGGTCCTTGCAGTAATAAGGAATCCTCGTTAGTGAGGCAGGATTCCCTTATGGTAGAAGAGATTATGATCAGTGATTATTTATTCTGGATGCTGGTAGCTGAGCTCCAGGCTAGAGTCATGAGCACAGCTGACAGAGAGCAGCAGACCCAGGCTATTACTGTGTGTTTCTTTAACTGCAAAGCAAGGCACACAAAGAGTTGCTTTGGACTGTCAGCCTGACAACGACTGCAGAGAGTGGATAATAACTTTGGAGACCTTATATCATCCAGATGACAGGCTCATCAAACAGCATGGTTAGCAGTATCAGACAGAGAGGGAGCATGTAACAATTTCCTGCAGTGGCTCCATGCCCTGCCCAGATTCCCACAGTCAAACACTGGCAGGGCTGGAAATGTGGGTTGCTCCTCTTTTTTGAGTAGGAATACCATATTTACCTCATTTACACCACTATGTGTCAGGAATAATGCTTGTAGCTGATGATATGTTAAGGAATTTAAAAAGAGAAAAATACCAGGTTTTCAGAATAAATGTGACAAGAATAATTGAAAATTTGTTAAATAGCCATTAATAAATATAAGCTATACAATTCTCATTCCTGTCCCGTTAATCTGCAACTTAATGTCTTTTATTTTAACATAGAGGCCACTTACGATGTTAGATTGGAAATTTGTGCAAATGGAGAAAAGTATAGCCTGTTATCAATGGTTGTGTAATCTTACTCAAATTCTTCCTGGAAGAAGCCTCAGGGATTTTTTTTTTCTAGACATTATTTTTACTTACACAGATGAGATTATTAATTTAGCAAACGGAAGCAGTATCATGTGATATTCAGACATCCAACTGTGCACTCAACTGGGGAGTTGCTCTATTGAATACTGCATTGAGATAATTTTAAAAGATTGTAAACAACCTAGTATCTAATTTTTCAAATGATTGAGTAAAAAAGCCAATTAATTCACTATTTTATATGAGAGAGAGAAAGATGCCATACAAAGGGGGATATGTGTCATAAGAAATGACACGTTCTTTTGGGGGGAAATAATGTAACTTCAATTTACCATTTTAATAGCATTGAATAATAGAATAGAGTTTAATTGAAACAGCTAGTAAAGTGTTTTAGCAAAGTAGCTGCTCTTAAAGTGCACAATATTTTATTTCAAAAGAGTATATTTAAATGGAAATTATTTCATTCTGGGATCTTTGTACAGTATATTGCAAATCTTATTCCTTTATTCTTAAAAAGTGTATTTGCTGAAAGATTGTTTTTAAAGAGTGATATTACTTCTTTTTCATATGGAGAAAAAATGTTCTCCTTTATAATTTTTCAGTAGTCATTCATTGCACTTGCAGTTATCCTTCTGTGCAGAAAGAAATTTCAACAAATGAAATATAGATATGATGCTTAAAAATTAATTGCCTGTGAATTTTTCATCAGATGAAACTTGTTTGTTTTTTTTATAAATTTCTTCCTCAATGTAATTTGAGGGAAAAGTCAACACTCAGCTGAATGCCAAATGTAAATGTAATAGACATTACTGTCAATTGTATACAGAATATTATTTTTATGTTTAATGTTTAACTAGAAGTTGAAGTTTCCTGAATATATATTAGTTTGTGTAATTCCCTGATTGTTCACTTTCCAAGTCCACCGTGCATTTAAATAACTTTGAGAAACAGGAAGCAAACCTCTCATGTCTTTAATATGGCAAAGCTTCTCCCCTTCTGCAATTTGCAAATGTGTGATCATCGTTCAGTTCTGTCCCTGTCCATACAGCTCATGCTATCTCCAGAGCTGAGCATTTGTGCTGCTTGAGAGGGAGGCAGATATTTTTAATAACAAGCACACTTTTCACAAAGCAAAATTTTCCATGAAAACCATTAACTTTTTACAGTCCATTTTTCCATTAAAAAAAACAAAAAAAAAACCAAAAAAACCCCAAAAATACCCCCAAACCAAACCAAACCAAACAAAAAACCCCACAAAAACAACAATAATAGTAATTTAAAAAAAAACCTGAAACCAAACCACTCCAAACTGCCACACCCCGCCATAATGTTATTTTACCTTATAATGTTATTTTACCTTATAATATTTTGCATTTTGTTTTCAGTAGCTTCAATATTACCCTGTATTTGGCTATAGAGTTGTTGCAAATGCCATCCCTCCTATTCTGTATCATGGGATCCGTGTTGAACCTTCCCTCTTTTTCTCAAAATTTGTCTGTCTGGTACTTCCTGCAGAGAAATGAGGGGCCTAAAACTCTATGAATATGCAAATTGTTAAACTGAGTGTTTATATGCTTTGAAACAATTCCCTGGGCCTTTTCCCCCATCATCCCCCCAGTCCTTCTGAACTACTTCAGAAAGATTTTCTCCCTTTTCTTCACTGGAAAATAAATAAAAATCTGTAATCAGAAAATAAAGCCTTGAGCTCAGCAAAGGGAAGGACGAGGCAAGTCAAAGCTCCTCAGTTACTTCAGTTTGTTTCAAGGTCTTACAGCACAATAGCACAGAGGTATAAAGCTGTCATAGGGATTAAAAATACTGGAAAATTGTTTTTAATGTTTTAAACTGTGTTTACACAAACAATCTACCACTAAAAAGCTATTCAAATACTGTAAAAATATTTGGGCTGTCCTTTTTATTCAATGTTTGCTTGAAATCCTATTAGATCAGCTAGTTTTTGAACTGCTCGGTAACTGTCAGTCACCTGAGTCCTGGGTTTAATCAGTACTACAACTTGTAAAGATAGAAATTTTATAATCTTTTTTTTATTAGAATGCAGTCCTTCATACATCAGACCGTTCTGTGTTTTGGTGCATTTTGTCAGCTGCTGTTCAGTGATCTGTTGGCATCCCAACTGCCTTTCCCATACTTTAGCCCAGGGACAGCCTCATTTATTGCCCTTCAATACAGAGCACCCACGTACTTTTTTTTTCAGTTTGAAATCTCAAATACATGGCAGAAGGGGTTGGAACTAGACAACCTTTAAGGTCCCTTCCAACCCAAACCATTCTCTGAGTCTATGAAAATCCTCAGCTGCCATTTGGTAACTAAAGACTCATCAGTGCTTCCCTGTAACTTTCACTTTCTTCATTTGATAGCCAAATTTATTAAATTTCTTCCTTTAAGGCTAAAATTGTTCTAAGGGTGAATAATGGAGCCTGAAAGTTCAGTTGGATCTATTGGACCATTTACATGTATTGCTATAGAAAAACCCATTTAAATAAATGAATTTTTGAATGAGGGTAATCACCCCTTTGTAATCTCCCTTTGTTTATTTGAGACAATCAGGATAACTGGTTTAAATTAGGGACTCGGAGAAAACTGAACTAAGGTATCCAATTTTTGTTGCCAGTCACAGTTTTCCAGACTGCTTAGCAAAGAAAGAGAACAGTCTCCATTTTATCATTCTAAAAGATTGTGTTCAAAGTCCAGTTCTGATGATAGTCAAGTTTGCTGCTTTTAGAGTTGCTTGATATTTTGAATGTAGTAGTTGACAAAAAATTATAAATATGAAAATCTGTTATTTATTAGGATGTACAGGATATTTCTGGGTTCTCTTCGGTGTAGATATTTGCCATGTAGACCATAACGTGTCACCAACACAAAACTGATCTCCGTTAGGTTATATAGACCTCATTTTTCTCTCACAAGCAATTCTGGTGATGGACAGCAATTCTCTCTGCTATCACATGTGCTACTGCCAGTCCACACCCCAGTTTGGTAATTTTGGCCCAATTGCAAGTTTTTGAGATACCAAGCTGAAGTGAGAGGACATAGTCTCAACCTTTGCCAGAGGAGAGTGTCAGGTTGAACTTTAGGAGAAATTTCTTCATAGAAAAGATGCTTGAACATTGGAATGTGCTGGTGCCCAAGGAGGTGGTGGCATCACTGTCCCTGGAAGAGTTTAAGGATGTGGCACTCAGTGTCATGGTCTGGTTGACATTGTGGTGTTCAGTTATAGGTTGGACTTGATCCCAGAGGTCTTTTCCAACCTAACCTGATTTGTGATTGTATGGTAGAAAAATATCTAAAGGGATGATACTGCCGTTAGGCTTCTGCTAAACAATGGTTTAGGAAGGTATAAAGTTTCAGATGCTAATATTACAGAAAGATAAAAATAGAGTTTTTGAGAGTTTTATGAGATGAAGTAACAATAATAAGATAAAATTCAGAAACTCAAAATCCAAGTACTCAGATACTATTACAAGCTGCTGTTACAAGCTGGGCGGTGAGGAGTGCAGCAACTGTAAATGGCAAGGAGAAAATGAGAAATCTGAGTTCTGAAGCTGCTCGTAAAATGGCTGCAAACAACATTTTCAATGTGTCTTGTTTTTCCAATAGCTGGGAAAAAAATCGGTATGAACTACAAATTGATGATCCTTCCTCTAAAATACTATGTGCTATTCTAGTAATTGCAGTTGGATAAAAAGGAACTCAAACTAGAACAGATGAAAGAGGGCCAGTTCTGAACAAAAGTGCTGCAGTATGAACAGAAAGCAAAATTGACTACCTGCATGAGGCTGGGAAGAGACACAATTCACTATAAACACTCCAGAGAGATATACCAAGAGACAGAATCTTTTGAAACTGCTAGATAATTTTGTACTAACTTTAGTTGACTTAAACTGCTTCTTAATATATTTAGATCAAAATTTAAAATAAGATTCAGAACTATATATGAGACCTCTGAACTTCTTGAAACAGTATGTTTGTTACTTGGAAAGGCTTCATCTTCATCTAATTCCCCCTCTTTTCTTTCTACTCCTTCTCAGTGAGTTAAATCTTCTGCATATTTTAATGCTGTGTAGATTCTTCTTTCATACATGGTATGAAAGTATTTTCAAACCATTTAAAGAGTACTGATGCATTTGTTGTGTCTGAATTGTGGGACAGAACTTCCTTGATTCAGTAGAAGGATTTCACAAATTATCTTTGCTTTCTGTTACATTTGCAATCAATATATAGGCCATGTGTACAACATACATTCCAAAAATAAGAGGAAAGTAATTTTACATGGGACTATTTAACAATGTATGATTTAACCCCTGTGCATTTTTTCCACATTTTATTGGACTTTGTATTTGTAAAAATATGACTTTGACTGGCTATAAATCTCAGTAAAATGCTATTTATAGTTGCTTAGTTTTGGGGGGAACTTTCTTAGAAGTGAGGATCTATTCCTATGGACAAAATTATTGTATGAAGTGCAAAAGGCCTATTGTTCAAACTGGACTTTGAACTGATGGTACAGGGACCTAGCCAGTTATGGAAGTTGTTGCATGTTGACATTTTAGAAAAATCTGACTTTGTTTGAAAAGTGTTCAGGTAGTTTAGGTGGGACCAGTTGCAGGCCTATGAAGGTAATTAGTTTCATGTTTTTTAACCGATACTATTTGTGTCTTTCAAATCTTTGTATCATGTATTGTATCAAGGACAGAATGCTGAGCTGTAAAGATTATTAGAACTCCAATAGTTTTTTCAGCTAAAAAGGTCAACTTTTTAGTTAGTTATGAAACTTTGTGAAGAAAGGATCTGGTAGGCTCAACATATATACTAAAATTGCTTGTGAAACATCAGCATTCAAGTTTAACTGGTTTCATTGGGATTTTTTCTGTATTGTGATTTAACATTATATTGACGTTAAAATATTTTCCCTGTCTCAGTTGCAAATTGTTATGCACAATATATCCTTCCTCTTCTTTGTCTTTTTCCATACTTTTTTTTTTTTTTTTTAAGGATAACTATACTTTCCTAACCAATTCTATTACGGGCCCCATATAATTGATGACATACTCTTCACCTTTTACTGGAAGGAGCCCATTAGCAGAAGTTTGCTACATACAAAGAGGTTATGAACAAGATTATGTCTGAAACAACAAGATTCAATTATTACTGGCTGCTGTTTTGCATTAAAATATGTGGAATGTTACTTTGAAACTTTAAAATACACTTAGCTGTTACATATTTCAGCAATTTTTTTAGCATGTGTGGGAATTTTCATTTCCGTGATGAATATAAACCAGATATAAATTACTGAAATTATGGTAGTCCAATATATAAATCACATTAACAAATGTATTCATTTTTGAATGAACAATTCAATATTTATTAAAAAAGCATAGTTGTTGAGTGGTCAGCAACAAGTATTCACTCCATTCAATGGTATTGAAAAGATCAGAAATACGTATTTGTAACTTTTATGGCACATCCCTTTAGATGTGCACATGTGGAGTCCCTTACTAAATAATCCTTCTTGGAAAATCAAGTGCTAGCTGCAGGAGCAAGGATGGAAAGGCAATTATAAATGAAAAAGCAGGGGGTTAGCAGAGTCTTTTCTGTTTGAATATAGTCTGGTGCTTCTCATATGACATATATAAACCGAGAAATAAAAGAAAAAATGGGAGTCAATCATCAGGTGAGTTACTGTGGCTCTGAATATTTTTCAAATGTAATAAATACTAGAGGTGCTTTTATAAAATTAGGATTAAGACACCTATTTTCTGAATAAACCAAAGCAAACAAGGAAAAAAATCCAAGCAAAAATGTAGCAACAATCCCACTCCAAAACAAAACACCAAGTAAACCAAAATTTTAAGTCTAGAGGGGAAAAGATAGAGGTTGCAGTGTAATGACAAGAGTTATTAGAAAGAAATTCTATTTCTCACTTATAAAATACAGGTTCAAATGTGGGTATCTCAGGATTGGTTACAGCCGTTTAAAATATGATTAAAAGATTATTTCTTAACAGAGTTTAACTTTACGGATAATTTTATCCTCTTCAGATCTAAAATTTTACTCAGAAAAATCAAGAAGCTACTGAATTACCATATTTTTAAGGGATTCAAAATACTAATGAAAATTTTAAAATCCTTTTTACATCTTCTGTCTTTCCCAGAAAAAACTTCAGTTCTCTTAAGCTATTTGTGGTTTTTTTATTGAGTAAAAAGAGCCTCAGGAATAAAACCTGGTATAATTACATAAAAGTGAAAAATGCCTTTATCTCTAACCAATATTGATATCTGTGCTATCCACAAAGACAGTACTCTTCAAAATTAATTTAGACAAATTCCTGGTTTATTACATAAAATTAACAAGACTATATTAGTCTTGCTGTGTTTGTATCTTCATTTCATCACTTTTTTTTTTGCAACTGGCATGTGACATGTGGCAACTAATCTGGAATTGCCAGTAGCACATAGCAGGCTGACAATACAAACTTCCTTTTCTGAGGAATTGAAAAAGTAATTATTTCTTGTGCTGAGTTAATGAAAGATACCAATTGCTGAACAAGAGTGCTAGATAAACGTTTTGAGGTAACAAAAGTGTGAACAGAACATCAAGAAGGGAGTAGTAGAACATTGAAGGATACAGAAAATGAGCCAAAATCACACACTGAGAAATATTAGGAAAAGATTGATTAAAGAGTTAGTGATAGTATACTATCCACAAAGAGGCTCAGATATTTAGATACGGAAAGGGACCTTGATATTATATTAGATGGTTAAAAACTTCTGGGAACTGTGGAAAATTTTTAACTTCTTTATAGATTTTTAAAGAAAAGGATGCTAATATTCAGCTGTGCCTATTGTTCTATGTATTACTAATTTGAAAAAAAAAAACTTTGAGACATTCCAGTGATAAGCAGTACATTCCTACCAGGTTTTTTGGGTTTTTTGGGGTTTTTTTTTTCCCCTAAAATTCTCATGTGTAAGCATAAATCTTGTTAAAGAAAAGAGCTTGCTGTTGCAGGAGAAAGCCACCATTCAAATAACAGCACTAATGAAAGGCAGCAGTGGAAATTGCTGCCCAAGCAATTTCCTCATAGCTCAAATTTTCTCTATTTCAAGGTCATTCTGGTATGAAAGTCCTTTGCAGCTTGCTTGCAATATACATCAGAATGAATGTATTTCTTTTATTACCGTGGATTATTTGTTATTAGTGTTACTTAAGCATATTTGTGTGTGGATAAGACTGTGTACAGGGAACAGCCTCTGTCCTAGGGGTCACAGTGATGTCTGATTCTAACCCTTAGTATCTGGAGAAATTTCTTCATATCAGAACAGAAACCAATGGCAAGCACGCAAATTTAAATCACACATTCAAAAGATGTGGGTGAAATTGCTACTGCAGTGAGGCAAAATGACTGCAGGGGTTAAATCACTCTAACGTATTCCTCATATATGGTTAAATAGTCCCATGCAAAAGTACTTTCCTCTTGGTTTTGGAATGTATGTTTTACAAATGGCCTTGTCTAATCTTTGTCACTTTGCAAAGCAAAAGCTAATTTCAAATCCAGAAGATAGAATGGCCTTCAACTATGTAAGTTAAAAGATACATGCTGCAGTTCACAAAGAGGGCATGTACATTATACATTTGCTTAATTGTTCTACAGAAGTGCCAGTCCTAATTAGGACTTCATTAGCTTTTCCATTGAAAACCATTTAAATTCCCTAATAAAGCATGAAATAATTAATAAAAAATAAATTTAAACTGTTTACATATGTGAATCAAGTTTCTGCCAAGTTACAACTCATCTTTCAGCCTTAGATGGGATTTATCCTTCTCTGCCTCAGTGTCTTTTCCTTTACAGCAGGGGGGACAAAGATGGGGGCTATGAGGGGCAAAAATCTTACTCTGGTGGATTTGTCCATTTGCATTTTAGACAGCTTGTCAATTTTGTGGGTCTCAGATTATCATGTAGTTTAGTACAATACAACTATGAGTATGTTGGTTTGGGAGTTTATTTTCTAAAAATTATGCTATCCAAAAAAGCGTCTGGAAAAAAGGGAGCAAAAAGGAAAAAAAAAAAAAAAAAAAAAGGAAAAAAAAAAAAGAACCAAACCCCCAGAATATAGGACAGAGGACTAGTAAAAACGAAGAAACCAAATGTACAGGGTAAATGAAGTGAGGTCTGCTTAGTCTCCTGGGTCCTGGTATCTTTTTCTTCCCTCAGTTTCTATTTCCTGATCCCACACCTATTTTTCTAGTTTACCTCTCTCTTTTCTTCATCCCTCCTGAGGAATGTTTTCTATTTCATTTTCTCCACAGGTTTTAACTTCACAAGCATACACAATAATATGTTGCTTAGTAATACTGCATAGCCAGTTTCTAAAATTTTACACCTTGAGCTCTCCTCGAATGCAGTGCTACAGACTAAACACTGTGTGCAGCTTTCCTGTCTACTGCATGAACTAAAAATTGTGTTGGTGTATTTTTGCAGCTTCTGTACAGCTGGGAATTTAGGAAACATATGAGAAGTATGAGGGTTTGGCTTCTAAAACTTATATATTCGTGTGGATGTTAGCATTGCTGTTAAAGGTAGCTTCTGTAATTTATAGATATGCTGTCATATGAGTAATATTATATTAATTAATATTTGTGTGAGGGTTTTCTGACACGTGAAAAAATGTTATCTTTATAAAATATGTAAAGCTTAAGAGGGCACATGAATGAATTTGTATTTTGTAGGTGCTTTTAGATAGCAAAAATTTGAGGCTTTTTTCTGATTCTTCTTGTTTTTTTAATCCTGACAGTACAAACAAGTGGAACAGTACATGTCATTCCACAAGTTACCTGCTGAAATGCGCCAGAAGATCCATGATTACTATGAGCATCGCTACCAAGGCAAGATCTTTGATGAAGAAAATATTTTGAATGAGCTCAATGATCCTCTCAGGGAGGTAAGATTAAAATATTTGAATAGCTCTTCATGCTACGAAAATATTTTTTGTCTTTGCTTTTTCTGTGTTGAAATGCTCTCTCCATTCTATATCATTTCATCTTCTTTACCATAGTGAATGAATGACCAGGATAATTAAATTTATACTAGGTTGACACGAAGAAATAAGCAGATCTACACTCCATTCAGGACCAGTCTGTCAATCACTGCCACACAAGGATGTCAAAGGGTAAAATCCTGTCAAAGAGTAAAAAGCCATATTGTTGATTAAAACTCCCACTTTTCTTCCACTTTTTAAAACAGAGAATGACTGGACCAAAATGTTCCTGGCTGAAATTCTTTCTCTACTTCTCTACTTGCTACCCACACATCTATACAGATAAAAACACTGAAAGTCACCATAAAGGGAGAGTTGCTTTGTTTCACTTTGTAAAGCAGCATCATTGCTAATGGTGGTCTTTACAAGGTGAGGAAGCTGGAATATTATATATGCAAGCCATTAAAAAAAATCCCTTTTGTTGGAACTGTAATCTGTATTCCAGTTATAGGGGTTATGCTGTGTTATGTTATGTTATGTGATGTGTGGAAGCAGTTGGAATTTTCTTTGCTAGTCTGGGAAGAGAGCGGTGTTCATCTTAGAGCAGCAGAAGTAGCTGCTTAATGGGAATAAAAATCAGACTGTCTTTTGTTGGGTTGTGCTCATGCCTGACTTACTCAAGGATGTTGGCTGATATCCTCTACCAAAAGGAGGAGAGAAAAAAAACCCAGAGAAGAAGCAAGTTGAAAGACTTAGAGAGCATAAACTGGCAAAAGAGAAAAGAAACAAGAAAAGTAAGGGTGTAGCAGTCTGGTATGTGATGAAATCTGTGTAATTTTCAGTGCTACCAAATAATACCTTTTAATATCCCCTGTTTCCTGAGGACTGGTACTGATTTTGTGTCCATATTTGGGTATATATATGACTATGTATAATGTATATATAACATCCAACAGAGCACAGCATGACATCTGTACTTTGGAAAGATAGGTGAAGGTTGGTCAGTTTCTTTTTCAAGTTTTAAGGCATAAAGAGAGAATAGGTCTGTGTTGGATTGTCTGTACTACTGGATCCTCTGAGGTCCACTTTGCTGGGAAGCGAAAATATGCCATACAATCCGTTGCCGAAATCAATCCAGTTCCATATTTAAAACAGTCATAAAGAAACAAAGCCTTGCCAAGCCAGAGTTTATCGACATCTCTGTTGTGAAAGTCCCACAGTAGCTTCACTACTACAAACTGTCAAGTGGCAATAAGTGTGCCCAAAATTGCTGGGTCTTTGCTAGATGCTTCAAGTCAAAAGCAGGCCAAACCATGATAGTTCCAACAATTTAACAGCTCATGACTGAGTTCCATATCTGGGACCTACTTAATTCCCTCAGGTACGTGTAGTCTGAGGCCTTCCTTTATATTTTGAGTTTGTGTTTTGGAATGCAGGTAGAGGGCCCTGGGTTCTGCATTGCCACTGCCTGTTTACACTGTGGCTCCCCTCAGTAGCTTTTGAAATGCCAAGAGGAAAATGTACTACAAAAATCTGCCTCGTGGGACAGGAAAAGTGTGGGAATTTTCCCTAAACTACAGTGACAGTCAAAACTTGAATCTTGGCCAATATAGAGCGTGTGTTTTGTTAAGAGAACAGAAGCATGTACAGACACATCAGTCATTGACATCAGAAACAGTTTCATCTGTTTCCACTTCTAAGGAAAGCATTTCCCCAAAAGTAAAGCCTTATACCCTTTCATTGCAAAATAGTATTTTACTAATAGCAATTTACAATTGTGGCACCCTAATTACATGTGTTTTCCAGTTTTTTGCCTCCCTTTTTTGTTTCATTCCTTCCATCCTCCCTCCCCTAGCCCTGTCCCCTTCCTCTCCTTTTTTTTTTTTTTTACAGCTTAGAAGCAGAAAGGCAAATTTGGTCAACCATAAAAAACAGAAAGCACCTCTGGTGAGAGATCAAGCATGGAAAATTTCAAAAATTAATGAGCCCCTAAAAACATGAAAGAAAAATAGAATTTCATGGAAGGAGTGGCGTCTGATTTAGCCATGGTTATGCTGTACTTAGCAGGTCTTTTTTATTCCATTACATAACAAAAAATTAGCTATAATCAGGTTGCATACTGCCCTGCTGACAACACAGTAGTGTTCCAGAGAAAGGTCAAAAACAGAAAGAGAAAAAGTAAGAACTGGCCACTGGCGGTGCCAGAACATGTTTCATAATGAGTCTGTCCAAATTTTCATGGCAGTTTATGCACTGTGGCCTGAAAACATCACTTAGGTATCTTGCTTTGTTAATAGTTTCAAATTCTATTTTAGCTACCACTTCAGTACATGCAGTTTTGTAGTGCAGGTAGTGGCTTTTTGATGTAAATAATGGATAATAAATTGCAGCCTTTTAAAGGTGGAACAAAGCTGTTCGTATATTGGATGGGCTTTACCATCTTTCATGCCAATAACTGTGCATGGCTGTAATAGGTAATAGCACAGATACCCTGGCTGCATCACTGAAGAATAAATATTTATTTCATTCCTTAAATTTTTAATTAATCCTACATTTGATTATACTTGGAATTTAGCATAGAGTAAACATTTAGAGTCTCCACAGGACAGACTTAGCTTGATGAAAGTAGCTTCTGACAAAGATATTAATCTGAAGCTATTATTTCCTCACTTGGAGTAAGCAGAACAAAAGAAACCATACTAACTGCTGCGTAATTAAGGCATCATGTAATGTTATAAAAAAAAATTGCAGGGTTTTCACTACTTCTCAGCCATTCAAACTTTCAGTATGAAATTTTCCACAGCTATGCTTTCTTTAAGAGTGACGACCTTCTTTTTGGTCCACGTTTTAAAATTTTGGGGATTTTTTTAGCAGGAAAGTAATTATGCATGATATAAATATGATCATTCAACCATTAAAAATAGCTAAAGTACATAGAATTAGCAGCAAAAATCTGGTGTAAAAATAATTCTTACAACATGATAAATGCTAGTAATAAAGTTGTGTATGCTTATAGAATCACAAAATCACAGGATATGCTGAGTTAGAAGGGACCCATCAGGGTCACTGCATCCAACTCCTGGCCCTGCACAGCGCCCTCCCCAAGAGTCACGCCGTGTGCCTGAGAGCATTGTCCAAATGCTTCTTGAGCTCTGTCAGCCTTGGTGCTGTGACCACTGCCCTGAGGAGCCTGTTCCAGTGCCTGACCACCCTCTGGATAATTTTTTTTTTTTTTTCTAATAGCCAACCTTTTTCTAACCCTTGCCTGACACAGCTTCAGGCCTTTCCCTTGGGTCCTGTCAGTGGTCACATAGAACAGAAATCAGTGCCTGCCCCTCTGCTTTTCCTCACAGGTAAGTTGTAACTGCAGTGAGGTCTCCCCTCAGTCTCTTCTTGTCCAGGCTGAACAGAGCAAATTACCTCAGCTACTCCTCATTCAATGAGGAGTTCAAATCTCTCAGCTACCCCTCAAGACCCTTCTCCACCCTTGCGACCCTCCCTCTCATAGTTTAATGTCTTCTTTATACTGTGGCATCCAAAACTGCACACAGCACTCAAGGTGAGGTCACACCAGTGCAGAACAGGACAATCATCTGCCTTGATAGCAGAGGTTAAGATTTGTTTTGTAAAAGAGGATGGGTGTTCATTTTAAAGAGCTTCTGAACATTATGTATCAAACATTCATAGTAGATTGGATGATTGAAATCAGAAAATCTGGGAAAAGATCGATGCATGTGTGTGAGTGCCTGGCTTGGTTGGATAATAGAAATAGAGTCCTGTTTATTGTGGGAAAATTAACTAAGGCTTCATTTAAAAAAAAGGTAAAAAGGAATCCTGAACCTTTCTAAACTGTACAAGGCTCAGTCTAAGTGTTTTAAAGCTGAGTAAAGCAACTAGTGCCTGACCTGTATCCTTCAAGGATAATCTGGTATTAGCAAAGAGATTGCATTTGATGACTGGGCACTAAGGCAACATTTATGAGACTGAAAAGCTCTATATTTTCCCCTGTTTAGTTAATTGCACAATTTGACTGTATTAGTCCACTGATAATGCAATTAATTGGATACTCTTATCTCTACACACTCAAACTGAACTAACCATAAATTGCAACATGTTATGTGCAAAACTGCTTGTAAGGACACATGCTCTCTGACAAAATAAAGGGTAAGGGTTTCTTTTCAATAAATCCAGAAATTTCACTCGAACTGAAAGCATATACCCTTTTTTACAGTTAGACTTATCTGATAATAAGCATCCAGTCTTCTCAAGAGCAAGATAATCAAGAGACTCCTGGCAGTTACAGTTTTGGTAGAGATGAAAGATTTTAAATTGCTTCTTAGAGGCCATGCAGGGCTGGATTCATCAAACCTGTCTGTAACTCCATACAAGTTCTGCAACAAGTCTAAGATAGTCATCAAGCTCTCTGCACACACCACCCACACACACATGCTCTCACAGTAAAGAAAACCTAGCTGACTAGCTTAGAAAAAAGGCTGCATCCTCTAACAGCAGTTGACACGTGAAATAAATTCTGTCTTTAATAGCATTTGCATTTAACTGTCTCTTTCCCTCATTTCTTGAGGTAGTGATTAGAAAAAATTAGCATGTTTCCCTTATATAAATATCATCTCTAGTTCTTCAGCAGACAGAGATATTAAACTTCACATTTTTTTTAACTTATAGTTCTTACCACCTACAAGTCTTGAATATCCTTTGACCTCAGAAGCCCTTAACTCCGAAAGTGGTCTTTGTCATGACAAGAAATGGAGACACTACAGACAAGAAGCTTAAATAAAGCAAATACAACAAAACCCACATGCACCTAAGAGAAATACATTCCAAAAGAACACCTGAATTATAAAAGTTGAAATGCATATACATTGCTAGTTCCATCTTGTCACTGAGTATAAGTCAAAGTGGCTTAGCTCTGGCCTTTGTCTAAGCCATCAGTCTCACCAGCAGTAGCTGTGGGTGGATGCCCATGGAAGAACAAGAACAGGGGTAGTATGGTGTGTCCCTACATGACTCTCCTAGACTCACAGTAGTTTCAGGTTGAGGGATGCTCTGAGACTGATGTGGTTTGTCTTCTGGGTAATCCTTAATACACATCTCTTCCAATTACTCATTTGGATTCTTTATTCGAGGTACTCTCTGCAACCACACCATCCTTTGTCAAAGAGCACAGACCTGACCCCTCCTGCATGAGAAACTACCACCTTCTTTTGGGATTGAAACACAAAACGTTTTTTTGTTTCTATGGCCATTGATTCTTGTAGCAGAAATGATATAGTACAGTCAATTTTTACTGACTCTTTGCATGCCAGTTATGATTTTATAGTTATATGGTAACATCTTTAAACTATTTTTTTATGGTAAATTGACATATTCTACTTAATTCTTTCTTGCATTGAAACTAGATCATTCTTCTTGCCATTTTCAGGGCTTCTTTCCCCTGGGTCTACTCTAGCCTTTTAGAGGTGAAAGGACCAAGTCTGCAGCAAGAATACTGATGCTGTAATAATGCAAATAATTCCTAACGTTAATTTGCTTTTTAATCACTGCCAACCATTGAGTTTACTTTTTTTTTTTTTTAATGGTAAAAACTAACTCTAAGTGGTAATGAATACATTATTTCATTTATTTATTTAGGTGTATCACTTAATATTGTCCCCCACCAGTAACTTCCAACCAGACCATAAGAAGCTTCTTGTAGTTTCTTTTTAACAAGCTTCTCCACCTTTACATGGTGCTGTTTCTGGAACTGAGCAGACCTGTGTGAAGTCCTTGACCTTTGTTGTTCCCATAGGGATAGTGAATGTAGGTACATTGTGGTACCTATTTACAGCCTAATGAGTCAGAGGTAAGGTTCCAAGAAGCACAGTACTTAGTGTTGCATCAAGAGTGGCATTTTGTGACATTCTTGTAAGGAAAGTACTCTCACAATAAAGTGAAGTAAAGCTTCCATTACTGGATTTATCATTTATATTGTATCTGAGTGAAAACTGGACCCATACCAGATGGTTTGGTACTTGTAGACAAATTAGGTATTTTTGTAGAGAAATTATTTTGTGTATTTAAAGTCAGTTTTAAAATTATCAATTTGGTAATCTTGGTGTTCTTTCCTAATTGTTGACCTTTTCCCTATTTCTTTTTCCCTATTAAAATTTATCTTCTTTTTAATATATTTCTTTTTATTTAGTATTTATCTTTGCAAATCGCAAAGCAATGTATTCTTATTTAAACTATACTATTGTCCTGTGCACCAAAGTTAAACATCTCCAGAGTAATAGCATAAGGCCAAAAGGGGGTGTGATTAGATTACAGAATGATTTGATCTTTTTTAATAGTGTAGTCATTATGATTTTGGGCTATGGACTTTCAAACATTAAAATAATGGTAGAAAAAAATATTTTTATTAAAACACAATGAAGTATCATAGAAATATTTGAATTTGGAGATTTTGATTCCATAACAACTTATGTCCATAAATTTATCTCATAAAAGACTAGTAAGTAGTTCATTGCAATCCACTGTACTTTTTTGCATTTTAATATGCAGTGATCCTTAGTATGAAGCTTAAAGAGAGGATCTAAGAAAAATGTATTCTTATTATAATTGTAGTCACATTGGAAGTCATTTAATTATCTCCTTATCTTTAACTAGTGAATCAAAGGGGGTTGGTTGGTTGGTTGGTTGGTTGGTTGGTTGGTTGGTTGGTTGGTTGGTTGGTTGGTTGGTTGGTTTTTCACAGAGGCACAGATAAAGTATAACTGTAGTTATATTCCGGAATACTGAATCAGGAGTGAATTACGCAGCATGTCAGTCTTGCAGAATAAATGCTGATATACCACAGTATGATTTATTTGACTAATGCTGAAAGAGACAATTGGGGGTTTTCAAATCTCTGTGTAAATTAAACTGTTTTACTTGTCTAAACTGCAGTCCAAGTATACAAGGCGGAAAGAAAAGTTCTCAGAAGGAACTATGAAGTATTTAAAAATGAAAATAATATCAAATAGATGTCCATTTAAATGTGGAAATGGGCAGACAAGCACCAGGTGATTGGATTATTGTGTTTTAAGATGATTTTCCGCCACAGGTGTGACATGGTAACAAAGGTGCGCACACTCAAGACTGTTTCCCAGGCACCTAAGACAATGTGGTTTGATTTTCTGAGCTCTGGGGAGAGTGTTTGCCCTTTGATGTCTGCACATTCACAGTGTACACGCTGCTGCAGAATTGCCAACCACTTCCATTGCTGTTCCACATGTTCAAGATACTTTGATCACAGTCCTTTCTGTGTTTGACATGCTTTATTAGCAAATCCATCCTGAGCTGAGACATGCTTTGACAAGTTCCAGATCTAACTGCTTGTGATAATACAGATAATAATACACCAGTACTTCTCAGTAGTTAGGATTTTGAATAGTCATGTTACTGCACCTACAAGATTCCTTCGTTGTAATTGTTTAATAAATATTTCAGACATGACAGTTCTTTCATGAGCTCTTCAAATATACAAATCCAAACAAATGCCCAATTCTTAGTACAGTAGTTATCTCTCATATAAAAAAAGACAGGTAGTTTGATAAAAGTTCCAAACTATTTAGACTCAAACTGGATGCTGTGAGAAAGGTAAATCCTGTTACAGAAGAGTAAATCCTGCTCATGTTGGAAGTGCTGTTCAGGCATCTGAAGAGCAGAATCAGAAAGGTTTTTGTGGGCATCAGGTCTGGTGCAATGAGAAAATAGCTGTTGTCCTGCAGAGACAGAATTCACCAATTGCCTTATTCTGCCCAAAGATCACGTTTCCAAGTGTCTGTCATGTCGCAGTTTGTAACAGACCAAAGACTTGCTCAGCTGCTTCATACCAAGGTGGTGTTTGGGGCAGTGGATGGAAAGAGCCAAGCATTTTTTTTTAGTCTTCATGTAGTTTCTGGTGAAAGCCAAGAGAGGTTGCTATAAATTGGTGCCTACCACAACATGTTCTCCTTATGTAAACACATTCTTTTAATACAATGCTTTCTTGGTTTGACAGGTGTCCTTTTTGGTAGGATGTGGAAAATTTTGGTTTATTTAGTTAAAACCTAGCAATCTCTGGCCCTAATCCCTGAATTGTGAGTATGAATCCATTACAATAAAATGGTAGAATTTAAAATGTGTTCCTCTGAACCCTTTAGAGAATAGCTGAAGATAAATGAAAAATAACTAAATTAAAATTCTTGATGCAGAGCTGGAAATTACATTGTCTCTCTTAAGTCAAGACTAGGAGATGCAGGATCTGGCAGTACCTACCAGGGTTCTCCATTTCTTTTTCATTACTTCTGCAATAAATAGTCATGGCATTCCATAGTGAAAGCATGGGAAAGGGAAAGGGGAAAGCAGAGGGCAGGATGCACCCGGGACTCCAGTATATTTCAGCAAGACAGGGATGGATGCACAGTATAGACATGCCCACATCCCTTTCCTGTAAATCTCATTAATGGAGGTGGGTGAGAGTGAACATCTTTTCCTTGAGTTTTCACTGTGGAATTTAAATTCAGAAAGCAGGCTAAAGGCTTTTGAAGCACATTTGTCTGGAACCAGTAAAAATGCTGTGGGGAGCATGTAATACAAAAGGTTCTGTTGAGGGGGCACCCTTTAAATGTGCCACTGTCCATAAAAGTCACCACAAATAAAGATTAGAGTTGTGACTCACCTCCAGCAAGAGGAGATAAATGTGCCATGAACTGCTTGATGCAGAAGCAAATGCATGTGCCTATTTTTATGCACTCAGTTGCACATTATGGTAGTAACAGCATACAGAGGGCTACACAGCACTTCCCATGCATAAATCTGTAGTTGCCTTTTAAAAGCATGTGATCTCAAAGGCAAAGACAAGGAGAACAAAAAACAACAGAGCACAAGATCTGTTCTGAATGCACATTTATGAACTTAAATTCCCATTGATACACCAATGATTTAGGAAGGTTAACCTAGATAAAGCTGTGGGAGATAATCCAAGTTAAATTTTGGACCTCAAAGTAATGCTAAATCATTGTTTTACTTTCATCCTAGTGCTACTTGAGAAAAAAAAAAAAAGTTGTACATTACTTTGCAACCTGCAGAAAACACTGCCTAATCTGTAATTTTGTATTGTTAGTGTTACCTAGAAGATGCAATAAGCAAATACCTAAAATCTTTTCTCCAGAAATTTTATTGCCAGTAAATCAAATTTGAAATACTCTATATTTTTGGTACCTAAAAGATCTGGAGTCTCCTCTACAGCTCCAAAACAATCTGTTGAAAATCTAATCTCTTTTGACGAATAATTTTTATGTAAGGGATTAAATGGAAATTTAATTAAAATTTTTGAAATTATTTTAAGTGGACAAATAATGAAATAGAGCATAGATATGGATGCACAAGGTGTTGAATTACACTTGTCTCATTTAAGATAAGTGTCTAACACTGAAAGAACTTAATATGTGATACTTCTAGTGATTAATGAGAGTCTCAGAGATGAGTGAAATTAAAAGCTGGAGCCAACTGTGGAATCTGACACTGTGAGTACAGGTACAGACTTCCTGGTAGCTCCTGGACTAAGTTCAAGGCAATATTTTTATCTGTCCCCACAACCTCTTTCACAATGCCTTTGCACAGTCAGTGGTAGCACTGGACCCTAAGCCAGCCTTGGTTATGCTAGAGCACTGACGGGCAAGGAGTTCCCTGAAAAGGATTTTAATCTCCTAGCCTCTTCTGTGGGGTCTATGTTAATTTTCATCTCAATAAATCCATTTTTCTTTTCCCTCACTAGTGAAGAGCAGAAAAATTCTGTGGTTGGTTGAAAGGATACAAATGATGTACCCTAAAACATGAACAGCTGCAAGTTTATGAACTGATCATTGCATGTTTGTACACTCACTGAAGCAATGGGTGATGCCTTGATAGATGACTAAAATATTTTGTGGATAAAATAAATACCTATGTGATAAATATTAAATTTAAAGAAATGCCTCACTGTTTTTAATTAGCAGTTTTTACTTTAGCCTGTATGGCCATCATTAGGTCACTGTGCAACTGAAAATTACTATTTTTGTGATCTCATGAATATCTGTTGCATGTATTAAAAATTTAAGTGTACTTCATAGTGAGGATTTTTCTTTTACTAAATTGAAAATCAGGAAGCAACAGTGTATCTGTGTCTACTAAAAAATTAAGAAAAGAGCAGAATTATTGAGAAACATTTGAAAAATTTGCATTATGCTGTGGAAGTTGTAACAGATAATTTTGGGAAATGCAGCTAATACAGTCCCCACAGTCCCCAGAACAAAAATCCAGCAACTTTATGTACCAATCATAACCACACATTGAACAAAACACGTGTATTTATGAAAATATGAGTTTTCACAATCATCAAGAGCAGAACATCTCCCACTCTGCAGGGCTGTAAATGAAATAGTTTGTGCTTTTTAACACCTGGCAGAAGACAGATTCACTACTTACAGGAAACAGAAATGCTGTCAGTATTGTATTTGGACAGCTTAATTTGTATAACAGACCTTGAAGGGAATTAAGAGTCAAAGACATCTATAGGGAAGCAGAAATGGAGTGTATGTAGCTTGCTTTGTCATTCTCTAACACCAGATATGTTCTTCATAATGTTGATACTTACAGCAATGGGACAAACTTAGAATGTGAGAAAGAGGTTAATACCCTTCCCGAGCCATTATTTAAAGTTCATGGCTGGCCTATTTTTAGGCCACCATGTGAGAAGATATTCACTGAAAATAGATACAGATCATGTGTCCTTGCAGAATATAGAACATCAGGACATTTCATTTCCAAAGAACATAATTGGGACTTGGAGCAAAATCTTCTTTCCTCTCACCTATTTGCTTGGAGATTATAACTTGGGTTATACAAGCACACACTCTTACGTGAGTTGTATCAACCCCTAAATAAGATAACTAAATCTACTTTGAAATATAGTTCTAATAGGAAATGTTAATTAGTTACACTTTCATCTTTTTGTCATTCAATGTACAAATAAGGACATCTGTAGACATACAAGTATGTCCAGGTACACATATAAATGTATGTGTGGGAGAGCATATACATGCACATGCTTATATATGTATATACATATATATATATGTATATATATTTGTGTGTATAGATAGATACACATACACAAATATATACATATATTCTGACACATACATGCAAACATGTGCAGGATGTCTGTGTGAGAAGAATGCTTTGTAAACCTCTGTTGATATCTTTTCAAAGTACTAAGTGCATATATTGCATTAGGTACTCTGATATGGTCTTTCTTTCTCTACTGTTGCCATTTATCTCAGCCCATATTTCCTATGCCACCAGACTATATATATAATATATTACCTTAAAATAAATTGTAGTTACAAGGAGTTTAGGGGTCCTCCTATGATATAAAATCAATATATATGTATACATAAAGGTAGAGATTAACATATAGTCTAAAAATAATTTGAATAACTTTCTGAATAAATTAAAGAAATAACTTTTTTTATGGAAATAAACCTCAGCATATGTTTAATTCACTAAGTGAGCAATTTAATTATATATATAATTTAATTAAGTGCTACTAATAGTTAAATAAATTTTAAATTGGGCAAGCAGATGAACTGAAATTGTTATGAAAAAGAATATTAAAATTATTTAAAGCACTGCATCCTGAGGCTGACTAGCACAGATGCTAAGGGCAGTTCTTTAGTGTCCTGTTGTCATCAGGTCCCTTTGCTTTTAGTTCATGTTCAGTCCGGGAGTGGAAGCACAAGCATAAGTATTTAAGACCTCAATGATGGCATTCAGAGAGCAAATAGAGCAACAGTAGTAAATGCAGACAGCAGAAGGCTGTAGGTATCTCCTCTGACCTCTTGTTTATAATTTACATAGCTGCTTCTTCTCCATGTTGCCTATTCTATTGAATAAGAGTTTTCAGGATGTAAAAATGCTGAGAATGTCCTGGTGGATCCTTGATCTGTCAAGTCCTGACCATGATTTGGCTCCTAGTTGTAAAGTGACTCCAATGCCATGCCATTTTTTTCAGTGTGTCTGCCTACTGGATGTTTAAAGTCTGATGCATTACTTTTACCCTAGCTGTTATTACTAATACACATTGTCTACTCCTGCCAGATTGCCTTCTCTTTGCTCCACATGATTTGCTATTGAGGCTGTTTTTGCTGTCACCATTTGCCCTCCTCAGAATTTTTTCCACTCTTTACAACTCCCTTGCCATTTATTCATCACTATTCCCTGCAGCTACCAATATTAGCCAAAGTGGTACTCTCAAGCAAATTCTGTCTTGAGGGCTGTCTGGCTGACACTCTAGTAAATTATTTCCAGAAACTTCATCTTCATTTTTATGACCTGCTGATAACTTCCTGGAGCCAGTTCTCTATGTCTCACCCTTACGACTGAGCATCATCCTCATGTTTCACTGTAAACCAGGGCTCTAAAATTAGCACTTTTGGTATTTTTCTACTTTTGCATGCTTGGACTCTGGTGCAGTGGCCTGAATGTGGGTCATGGACTTTTTACACCTGTATTACAAGTTGCTACTCACAACATAAGATCACTGAGCCATTGCACCTGATCCCACTCCAGTATCCTTGTCAGTAGTTTCCTTAGAAGGCAAATTCAAATGGTATTACAATTGGCTTGTCCCAGTTCACATTGCAAAGCTGTGACGAAGGTGGAGTTCAGAATTAGAAAGGGATTGTGCATCCTCCTTATCCTTCTTTTTATATCCTTCTGTTATATATAGATGTGTACCTCTATAGCTGGCATTGTAAATATTCTAGCACATACACATACAGGCATTCAGGGTCCTGTCACACATCTACCTAAGAAATCTAAATAATTCTCATTGATTATAAAAGCTCTTTTTTACCACTTTAAAATGTAAAATATACATTGTATAACAATGTCTAAATTTTGTGTGTTAGCCAGAGTTAGGAGTTTGATGTTACTTGCACATAATATAGAGTAGGCCTTCTTTGAATAATTACAAGTCAAATAAATTGCAAACTGAAACATATTTAAAAACACTAAACATAATTTCAGTGTGGATATTTCAAGTTCAGCTAACTGGGAATTTTCCAGTATAATCAGTAAGATTTCATTTAAGCCACTTAATAAATTTATAGAGAGAGCCTTTGAACCAATGGGCTTTTAATTCATTAAAAGAAGAGTGTTAAGCCAGCAATTAAAAAGATAATAGTGTTTCTCATCCAGAGCTGCACAAGAGCTTTAAAATAACTCAGTTAACAAATCACCACTGATTTTTAAATAACTGTTTTCCCGGTTGTTGTTGCTACTGTGTCAACTAAACCAAACACATAGGGTGTAGATAAAGCACATTCTCTTGAGAACTTTGTCGTTACTCAGTTTTGGCCATTTGGGTTGTAGTACACGGGGACAGAAGAAGGGAGAAGAGGACAAAGAGGGAGAGTTGGAATGGCAGAAGGAATGGAGTTGGAATGGCAGAAGGAATTCCTTGCCTGTTTCAGAGCACACAATAAAATTTCCATGAAAGCATTTACAGCTTCAGTTTCTGAACCTGATCAAACATGTGCAAATTAGAAATGCTACAAAAAATTTGTATTCAAACCAGAGCTTTCCTTTTCTTCTAAGACATATTTTTGTTTTCCCACCACCCAGTTCTTTGCTTCAAACTTTGTTTTAGCCCCTAATCTACCCCAATAGCTTCACACATAGATTTCTTCCTCCCTGCTTTCATCCACAAGTTATTCTATTCATGGCCTTCCTTCCCTTTCTCTTCAGGCTGCCCTTCATCCTAACTGTGTTTTTTAAACAATAAAGCAGCCCGATCAATATATTTTACCTAATAGTTCACACAAATGTAACTCAGGCTTCCTTTGCGAGACTGCACTGTCTCCTCTTTTTCTTTCTCTCAAGCACAATTGCTATCCCGTGCTATCAGGTGAATCGAGAACTGTCCTGAGAAGAGAGCAGCACTCTTTCCAGCACTATTCTAGAACAAACCCCTTTTTCTTTTGGTGATCAGGTGAAATCTTTCTGACTTGGGTGGATATTAGAGGTAGCCTTCATTGTGCAAAGCTGTTAAGTAGCAATTGAACTGGTTTTTTGCAAGAATATAGTATTAAAAAATAGTAGCTGCCATACAGATGACATACAAGGTCAACCACACATTGATTGGTGATGACAAGTGGGGTTTCACAAATGCATAGCAGTGAAAATGTTTTCTAGAACCAGCAGACCACCAGCTGGAGGAGGTGACTGGAGACTCCAAAGACAGTGGAAAAAAAGTGCTGCAGTAGAGACTAACCTGTAAGCAAGCCAACTGGATAAAGTTTTGTGATTATTAGCAAACCTTTCTCCTTTTTCTTAATCACTGAAAGTGATGCTTAGAAAAACATGAGAGGTGCTTCATTCATTGTCAACCAAATATGAAGTCTAACTCGTGCTGCTTTTCCATGCACTAACACAAAATATGGATTATCATATGGATACCAATAGGATATCAGTTCTGATAGGAATTTTTTTCAATTTCACGTCTCTTAGGATTCAATTTCTGCTACAGTTTTAAAGTACATGTGTTAAAGTCTGTATTCTCATTGGCATAATGGGCAATTTCAATATTTAAAATCCCAGCTAAACAAAGATTTCAGCCTTAATTATCCCCCTTCCCAAGATATTATTTTTTAAATACTGTATAGGATTAACAAATATAAAACTCCAATGTACACATACACAAAAGCGAATGAAAATATTTAGTTACTCCGGGGCAGAGAACTGAAATAGTGATTGTTAAATACTTTCGCAAATTGCAGTTTATTTATTCAGTTAATAAGACAGAACAGTCTCTAAGCAACTGCTGTTATGGTACAGTGCTAATTCCACATTACCTTCTGTAGTAAGCTATGGCTGTTTTTTCCAAAAAGCAAACATAGAGAAAATTTGTTCAGCAGTTCAAAGGGTAAAACCTTCAAGAAGTAGAGACTGGTCAGATGGCCCAGACTTTGAGTACTTATCTGAATGATCAGGACTTCTCAGGGTTTTGAAATTAGACTGGCTATCTCTCTTTTACAGACTGCCTTAAAACATTGGCTGTATTGCTGCTACCATTTTAATGCCTCTCATCCTCTTTCCAGCTGGAAAACAAACTTAAACAGCATTTAACATTTTAGAACATTGAAGAAGATGAAAGCTAAATTCCTTTTTAAAATAGTTAGAAAGTGGAAAAGCAGTTGGATGAATGAAAGATAGGATAAATAGTGTATTTTTTCTTTCTTATTCTCTTTTTTAATCTTCTAAATATAATGGAAAATTCAAAGACGAGCTTGAAATTCACAGAACTGCTTTCTCTGAAGCTCCATTAAATCAATTAACAAGCTGGGAAAAAGATGGATATCTTTAATCTGGATGCCTTTATTGGAGGTTTGGTTTGAACCATATTGCCTCAAAAGGATTATTTTGTCTGCATTTGAACTTAATGCAATAATAATACTGAAATATGTCTAAAAATGCATATAAGGAGTTGAATAGAAAATTCTAATCAAGAAAGAAATGACAGAAAAGTATGCAGAAGGCCAACATTTAATCAACTAAGCCAAGAAAATATAATTGGTCAAATCTTTATCCCTCCTGATTGCAAATGCATGAAAAAGATTGCTTTCTCTTAGAAGACAGCAATACCAGCTACCATATGCTCTGTTTAGGGTTGACTTATCTTAATCCGAGCTGAACAGAGCTAGACAGAAAAAAACCCCAACCTGCTTTAACTCAGCACTTTCAGTCTTGGTAAAATCAGAATTTCATTCATTGTTTCGCTGCAAAGCCTATGTATTCCTTTCTTCATTTTGCCTAAGTTTATCTCACAACTGGATGGCAAATTTTCTGCATGTGAATATGCTTTATCCAGGTATACTGGGGATCTTGAGAACTGGAGGGCTTTGAAAATGTAAATAGACAGGCTGGTGACTGGTTTTCAAGGCAGTTGAGATCCTATGGACTTACTTTGCCTTAGAGGTCAGAGGTTTTTTTCAGGTTTTTTGCTTTTTCTTTAGGTCAGACATGTTGGCAACCTCCGACCAGAGCATTCTTAGGCATTAAAATATATAACTAAAGGGCCTAAACAAGGACCTTTTCTAAAACAGACACAAGGAATATCCAGTTATAGTGACAAAATGACAAAATACCAAGTCCTGAAGGAAAAAGAATAGTGTTTCTTGGTACAGTTCTAGACATACTATGGAAGAGTTACCGTATTTTCAGTAAAATGTAAGCAGAATCTCTATGTTGAAACTGATCAATGTAATTGAAAAATGGAAAATTGTGGCAATCCCATTTAAAGAGAAAAAATGTACATAGTTTTTGTTACATGAAAGGCCTCAGAGCAAAATTTACTTTTTAAGTCATACACTCTGTAGAGATGATTAAACAGAATGTGTCAAAGTAATTTGAACAATTTCAGGTGCACCAGAAATGAAGAATATTGCATCCCATTGCCACATGTAGATTTTCTGGCATTTAACAAGTTGTTAGATAATGATGTAGTCATTCCCTCAGTGGGGTACTAATCCTAGTCCTCCTGACTGCCTGCTGTCATAAAACCTGTGAGAACTTAGCATCAGTGAGATGCCTCCTTTCTGCCAAACTTGACTATAATTGACCAATGGGTTAAAAAATTACAGGAAATCATGAACCCATACAGAATATAGCTCCTTAAAACCAGGTTTAAATATTTCCTGGTCTAACAACCCCAAATCCCTAAATATAATGCCTTTTCCTATAGTTCTCTCTCAATGTTGTGTCAGGATTTTTTCAATCACGAGTTATTTCTAAGAGAAAAAGTTATTTCTTCCTTTCAATGATCAGGAAACTAAGACTGATTTAGTTTCATGTCATTTGAAAGCAAAATGTAAAGGGCCACTTGGAAAAAAAAAAAAGTGCACTGTTACAGTTATACGCTAATTTTTTGCAATAGTATGTAAAAGTCTCCTAACAAAGCTAAGCTATTTTTATAAATGGCCTACCCGTAAGAAAAGCATGGTTTGTAGATGGATGTTGTACCTTTTATTAGCTCAGCTGGATCACTGAGAAAAAGTAAAGAACTTTCCAGGCAAACAGATCTTTCAAGAACTTTTCCTTTTTTATGGCAACAGGATTTTCCAGTCCATCTAGCTAAAAACACTACAATTCCATCTAAAAATCTACTGGAAAAGAGAACCTGAAAACTTTTAGAGATGGCATAAGAGAACTCCAGTCACAGCTGGGACAGGCTTGTGACTGCTTCTGAAACATTTTGAGATGCTTCAGAGAAGCCATCAAGAAATACTGAACCCACACAAAATTACAATATCTGATGCTTTAACATCAGTTTGAAAAAAAATCCAGGAAGGTCAAGATGAGTAATAAATCTAATATTCTACAAAGGAGCAGAAGCCAATGTAATTACCTAACCAATCTCTTACATAAAGCAGACCATTGCATCTCTGACTTAATTCTTGTGTAAGAGACCAGCAACTGGAATAAATCAACACTTGCTCCATCTAGGTCTGATTCATTCTTGCTCTTCAACCATTTCAGCTATATAATGCACTCCTAATCCCTTCTTCAAGCTTCATTTGGTATTTTCTTCCCTGATCCTTTCCTCTGGCTTCATTTGGTATTTTCTTCCCTGATCCTTTCCTCTGGCTTCATTTAGTATTTTCTTCAAGTAGAGGTGAGACACAATCTCATTTAATGAAGATCTCATATTGGGCAGTATAGTCTGGTTCCAGTCTAGCTCCAAAGAGTTAAAAGAGAAATATGAGTGGAAGATTTTTCTCTGTGCAAAATGTCAACTCTTAATTTTTCAGTTTGTTCTTTTGTTGTCTCTCTTTTAAAACACAGAACTTTTTCTCCTAGTACTTTCTGAGTTATATAAAACACTTTCATAATCTTTACTGTTTCTTTCTCCCCAGGATGATATTTAAAGTAATACACAAGAACCTGAAATTGCAGAACTGCCTGTGATTAAGACTCAGGGAAATGTATTTTACTTGCTCTGAATGATCTCATATTTAAATAAAAGAACACTTTAAAGAAAAACAAAGCACTTAAAAATGACACATTTCTTTTTCCCTCAGTAATTTTCCACCTTCTAACATCTTAAATAAGGGAAGTTTGTACTTTAGCACAAACTTTCACAGAAAACTAATCAACAAAATGAATGCATTACTAGGAATAACAGCTGAAATTACCTCAGCAGGGTGGTTTTGTAGCTATGTTGGTACCTTCATTAGGCAACTCAGGCTGAGCAGGATAATGTGTGTGTATACATGGGTATATCCAGATACAGATTACATAATGTAAGAGAAAAGTGGGCAGAAGATTGAGCCAGAAGAGGACACAAGAATCCAAGGGTGAAAATCCTCTTTCAAGGATATGTTTTGTTGAGATTCCCAAGATGAGATGAATTCCTTTTTGGGTGGGTAGGACTGGGTCTGCACAAAGGAGTCATCCAGGTCTGAATTCTTCCCTCTCTATATCTCATAATCTCTCCTATCATACTTTTAAAGATATGTGATGGATAACTTCTTTCTTTTTTTTTCCTATTTCCATTTTGTTTAAAAAAACACTTATTGCCCTACTTTGCAGCTTTCACTCCAGACACCTGTTCTCCAGGTTTTGTGTTCCTGTGTTCTCACTTTTCACCAATTTCCATTCTCAACCTGTTTTTTAAGTCAAGCTTCCTGCCTTCTTCTTTTTCTGTTTATTTTTTTCAAGGTCTTTGTGTTCCTTCTGTTTTCCTCCGTTTCTCTCTTTCGTAGTACTACTCCACCTAAGTCTATTTTACTCTTTCTTCCTAATCTTGACTGGAGCTGAACTTTCTACTCTCCCAGACTTTTCTGTGCTCACCCACCAGTTTCTATATAATTTCCAGTCAATTTTTGCTTTCTTTAGTAATCTCTTTTCTCTGCCTCCTGGGCATGCAAGACAAGCTATTCACTTTCAGAAGCAGAAAACAAGCAGCAAGCCTACTGAAAAGTCCCTGAGCGAGACAAGACAAGTAATAGCTGTTGCCAGCATCAGTGGAGACAGCAGCAAGGCAGTCTCACAGGGAATGGAGGATGTAGTCTGGGGCTCCTCATGGGATGCCACCATAGTACTAGCAGGGGGAGAAGCAAATAACTTTTCCTTTGGGAGGGAGGTAATGGCTGGAGCTTTACTAAGAAATGTAGAGTTTAAACAAAAAGAAAAACAAGCTTCTCATGCTTTAGAAAGACTGTTGCAATCTCATTATTATACTTATTACCTCATAAGGAATATACTTAGACATTGGCAGAATATACTTAGCCTTGGCATTACTATTCTTGACCTACTGTCTGGCAGTTCACATGCTGTTACTTGAGATAATTTTTAAATTCAGGCAAACAGAAGATATCTTGCATCAAATTTACAAATTTTTTTTTAATATGGGAGACTAGTTTGTAGGGTGCCTGGTGAGACATTTTGTTCAAATTTACTTTTCTAAGTCCCACTAGATTTATTTGGAAAGGAAGTGATTTCTCAGGGAAAGGTGGTTGTTTCTTCCCTCTTCTCACTCTTAGTGCAGTTAGTTGCTTCAGTAGCAAATGGCTTCCCTTCAGAGGGAGATTCCCACGTCTTTCCCAGATTCAAGGGAACTGATTTGAGATATATGAGACAGCAGATGCATGGGAAGTTGAAAGAGCCACTTCCAGCAGGAATACAGTCATGGGAATGAAAGCACTGGTAGGTGGAATATCTCCTTTACATCAGTCTTGAAGCCTCAGATTAGTGTAAGAAATGCTAGGGGTTCTCCACTGACAATAAAAACTTAGTTTTGCAAAGCAGTTAAATGATTGCTGGCTGTATTTTTCTTTAATTTGCTCTGTTTGTATTTATATACAGATGATTATATTTGCTTTTCCTGTCATGTTGGGTTTGCTACCTCAGTAGATGCTGCCTGCCTGAGCCCCTCTCTGTGTGTAATACTGATTAGTCTGTTTTTTCGATACAATGTTAAAAATTCAATGGCAACTGACCATGTTAATTTCCCAAGACTATGTAAGGTCTGCAAGAATGAGCTTGAAAATATTTCATAAATTGTTCATATGGTTTTGCTTTTATTTATTTAAAGCAGTTATGACATTTACAGCTTTTTTTGGTACTAATCTTTTCATGTGGATGTGCTCAGAGTGTGCTCTGTAAATATGAATGCAGTTTCTCCTTGGTAGGAGAAATCCTTAAGGCCCTAGAAAAATAGTAGTGCTTTCTGCATATAGGGATCTACGTTATACACATCTCTTTAAAGGGCAGAAATGTATGTCTCTGTGTTTATAAAATCAATTAGAAACTCTGTAGGAAATTTTCCTGTTGATTTCCACTAGCTAGCTGTAATATTTATATTACCACTGGATATGTTCAAAACAGTTACTGGTTTAATATTGGGAAGCACAGGGCTTGCATAATTTCGTCACTTAATATAGTTATTGCAACAGCCAATCTGGTTGGCAAGCAGTGTAACTCCTACTTAATTTTTACCTTTCTGTCACAGTGTCCCCCTTAAACTCCAATAGGAATAATAAATAATGTGAAAAGTCACCAGAAGAAGACAACCTTTAAACCTAGAAATACAATTGCACTTTTGTTTCAATCACTTCACTAGAAACAGATGAAAACATTTTATAAAGTAAGCACAGAGACACACAAGAGTCAAATATGAGCATAAAGAAATTCTTTGTTTAGAAAGCATAACGTCTTTTTTCAATGCCCATCATATAGAATGTATTTATTGACCATTATAATGATGATGTTTCTTCCCATTTAGGAGATTGTCAACTTCAACTGTCGGAAGCTGGTGGCTACAATGCCTCTTTTTGCTAATGCAGACCCAAATTTTGTGACTGCCATGCTAAGCAAACTGAGATTTGAGGTGTTCCAACCTGGAGATTATATTATCCGAGAAGGGGCTGTGGGTAAGAAGATGTATTTCATTCAACATGGCGTTGCTGGTGTCATCACCAAGTCCAACAAGGAGCTGAAGCTAACAGATGGCTCTTACTTTGGAGGTGAGTAGGAAAAAATGAATGATAAGACTGGAGTGAATGCACTAGAACAAAACTTGTACAGATAACAGCCAAAGACTTCCAAATAAGAGTCACTTGCCTAGACAATTCAAACTGCAGTGAAGAGTGTGCAAAATATTTCTGAATAAAACATTCAGAGTCTGCTTACTCTTGTAAGGACTGCTATTATGAATGCAGAATGACCTTCCAGAATTTTGAAGTTAGTTTGAATTAAGATTGCTGTCATCTAACAGAAAATATTAAAAAAAAATATAATAATTTGCATAGTAATTTTATAGCTTTTTAAAGGTGAATTTGACAGGATTAATCTTTAAGAAAGAATACTACTTTAGAGCCATAAATCTAAAGGTAAAAATAATATTAAGAATTGCAAAATTAGCAATGAATAGAAGAGCATTATTTACATGACATATTTTGCAATTTATTAGTATTTCAAGATGTTATTAGTGCTTTTTCACTGAATTTTAGCACACATCAGTGTTTATCCTTCCCGTATATACTGTGAGAAACTGGACTTCTTATCTGACTGGTTAGCTCTCTAGCAGATGTATATTAATAAAAATCAGGCATTCATTTTAATTGTAATTAAATTAATCTGGTAATCATAATGAAAAATAGTTATTTGCTGAGATGAAGGCATATGAGTATGAATATTTTGATGAAAGCAATTGCTTTTCTTACATACAGTAATTGATGATGTAAAATAGTTGTTCCCTGAGACTGTAAATTATCTTTGTGCAATAGAATAGGTGTCTGCTTCCATAAGCAGCAGAAAGGCTGGTTTTCAGAAGCGGCTTGAATATTTGTGTGTGTACCACTCCTGCCTATGAGAGTTACAGTCAGCTGGTCATTGTATTAATTTGCTGTTGAATTCCAGGAGTGATCCCATAACTGACCTGAACACCTTTCAGAAAATGCTCAATTGAAAGCCTAATCAGTGTCATTTAGCTGGTATACAGAAGGGGGAAGCTAAGAAAAGTGAATTGGGCTCAGCACTTCAACTGGTCCATAGAGTTACTTAACTAATCCCATTTTAGAATAATACGCTAAAGTAACTCCTACTGATCTGGTGAGTGAAGACCTTGTCACTCTCAAGTAGCCTCTGCTAGGTGATTTGTATCACCAGTATTTGTAGAAGCACTTTGGTAAAGAGGTCTTGTGCTTATCCCACAGGATTAAATTGTAGATGCTGAAGACAGGAGATTAAGCAGAAGAAAAGGTAAATGCTGAGGATGAAGAAACAGAGCAACCTTGGTCTTGGTCTCCTCTATGCTTAGCAGTGCCCTAGTTTATGAAAATGAGTTTGCAAGAGCCTGTGTGCTGAATCTGGCCATAATACTCTGAACCAGCAGAGGATCAGAGGAGATTGCACATGAAAGTATTTTACATAACTGTCAGCCTGTTGTTGCAGTGCAAAAAACTATTTAGCTCATCCTGTTCAACTGCTACCCTTCTTAACAGGAATGCAGACAAAAAAAAAAAAAGCTACTTGCAGTATCAGACACTACAGGAACTTACTACACTGCATACTAAAGCACTTTTGCTCATCCAAACTGCAGCTGGGATGAGACAGGTGTTTCAAAAATGGGTGGGAATGCATCCAAAGCCTGCTGGGGCAAACAGAAGGAAATAGCTGCTGCTTTAGCGTGGAGGGGTGAGGAGAGGTGAAAAAAGGCAAGTGCACAGGGAGAGAGAACCTTAGAGAGAAAATGCCCCAAGATGCAATGTGGTGTGGCTCAGATCTGTTGTAGCAAAACACCATATCCTTTGAATTTCTGGAAGTGTATTTCCAGCTGGGGAGAAGAAAGACCTATCTGGATCAGAGAAGCTGTGGATGCCCTATCCACAAAGTTGTTCAAGGCCAGTCTGGACTGGGCTCTAAGCAATCTGATCTAGGGAATGGCATCCCAGCCCACGGCAAGAGTTTTGGAACTAGACAATCCTTAAGGTCCCTTATTACTCACACCATTCTATGATTTTATAATTCTGTGACTGCAGCTGAAATAGAGAAAACAAGCTGCAAATCAGATAGTTGTGAATTGAAAAGCTTTAGACTGTCAAATCAGAAAATAAAAAACAGTTCTAAAATTCTCATCTCTCTGGAGAACACCCGCTCTCCCTGAAGCGTGTATGAGAATCTGAGTAAAGCTTCCTGAACAAAGCAAACACAAGTAATATTGCATAGTGATAAAATAATAAACTGGAAGATCAAGTCTGCATTCAAATTCTAAAACCAGTAACCCCTTTTTTTGCTTATTGGACACATGAGAAATCTGAGGCTGACGCTATGTTTAAGATGCTCTTTGTAACATGTATAGTTCCCAGGTATGACACAATACATAGTTATTAACACCTGAGGGCACATAGGTGACAGGGTGCCATGCCAAAACAGATCCTTTTTCAGTATTTAAATGTCTTATGTTTTGAAAGTTCCTCGTCCCAGCTCAGAGATGCTAACTTCTGTCTGTCAGCTATGTCCCAGAGCTGAGTTACTTGGGGACCTTGGCTCTGAAGAGATTTGTGGACTCACCTCCAGAATAGCAGAGGGTTTCACCAGCATTCTGGCTTGGATTTGGAAAACCGAACTTTTACTATGTAAAATATTTCTGTGCTAACAACATTATATCAGGAAAAAGATGTTGGTAAAAAAGCTTACCAATAAAAATCCGCAATCCTTAAGTTGTGGGAGAACTGGGGATTGATGTGAAAGCAAAGATTTAAGAGGAGTCAAAGTAGAATCACGAGTATTTGGGAGTGACTTGAATGGAGACTGTTAGGAGAATGAAAGCCTGGAAAATCAAAAATTGCAGTAAAGAAGAGAAGGTATCTTGAGGTTTGAGGACTGATGTTGAACATTTAAATTCTCTTGCCTGATCTTTGTTTTTAATTAGAAACAGGCTTAGATCTGATGTAATAGGAAACTAAATAAACCTTACAATTGGTTGGTAATTCTTCTCAAAAATAATATGCCTGGAAAACCACCAGTGGAGCAGATGAATCAGACTACACCATTGCTGTACGCTTTCTGTTCATTTTTGAGGGACATGCAATGTGGTGACAATAGAAAGATCTGGGCTTGGCTACTGTCTATTCCTTCCTCACCTGCACTCACTGGTTTCTCCTTTTGGAAGGGAAGGAGTAAATACAATGTGGTAACCACAGAGATCCTCTGGTTTATTTCTTGGTATTTCTGTGGGAAAAGCATTCTATCCCTTGACCTTGATGTGTGTTCATAAATGTAATCTTCTTAAACTTTGTGTGCAGGAGAATTTTTTAGCCCAGCAGTGTGATTTTCATCTGTGGAGTTTTTTTCAGACTGCTGGTTGAAGAACACTGCCATCCTACATATCTCCTCCAAGTGCTAGTAGGAATTTGAAAGCAATTTCTGGTACTATCCTTTTCAATAGGCCATATTCAATATGGCCTTTCAATAGACCTAAAATTTTGCTTGCATTTGTAGAAAACAGTAACTTTTTACTGCCTCACCTTAGAATCCCTGCCATCACATGGTATGCTCATGTGAATTTTTACAAAAGGGATGGGAATTAAACAAGGAAGAATACATGAAGCTAATTTTCACTATACTGTGCAGTTATATAGTCATTTCTACATCAGTGAAATTATGTAAGCTGCAGTTACCAGTGAAGAATCATGGGAATTTAATACTCTACAGTGGCATCTATTTGATTTCTTTTTAATTGAATTATACCTAGTTTTTTTGAAACATCAGTGGATTTTTTTATGTCCTCTCTGTTGCTAATAGTTCCCCATCATTAGAAATATTGTTCCTAGTTCCCCATTAGTAGGAAAGAGATTGTCACCACTATAGGCATAGCTATAGATGCATCTTTTCCTTTTAGAAGTATAAGAAAAACTTCTCACACTGACACTGACACAGTTTTCATATGGGAGGAAATAAGCTTGCCCTCAGTAGGAATTACCATAGAATGATAGAAACATAAAATGGCTTGGGTTGAAAGGGGTGTTTAACACCATCTAGTTCTGCTCCCCCTCATCATGGTCAGGGACACCTTTCACTAGACCAGGTTGCTAACAGCCCCATCCAAGTATTTATCTTTGAACAATTCCAGGGATGGGGCATCCACATCTCTGGGCAATCTGTGCCAGTGCCTGATCACTCTCACAATAAAGAATTTTTTCCTAATATGTAATGTAAATCTCTTCTGTTTCAGTTTGAAGCCAGTTCCCCTTGTCCTTTCACCACGTGCTCTTGTAAAAAGTCTCTCTCTTTCTTAGAGACTCCCCACAGGTACAAGAGGATCTCAGTTAGATCACCTCTAAGCCTTCTCTTTTCAGGCTGAAAAATAACCTCAGTTCTCTCAGCCTTGCCTTATAGGAGAGGTGCTCCAGCCTTCTAATAATCTTGGCCTCCTCTGGATTTCTTCCAGTAGGTCCAAGTCCTTCCTATCTTGGAAGGCCTATCTTGGAATGTCCATCTTGGAAGGTCTATCCAGACCCCAGAGCTGGATGCAGAGCTCCAGGTGTTTCTCACCAAAGCAGAGCAGAGGGACAGAATCCCCTCCCTCCCCTGCTGCCCACGGGGCTCTGGATGCAGCCCAGGACACGTTTGGCTCTCTGGGCTGGGAG
>VZUI01087168.1:0-37172 GCA_013401135.1 Cettia cetti
GTGGTTTTTTTTTTTTTTTTTTTTTTTTTTTTTTTGTGTCACCTGCTCCTACTGCTTTTTGATCTCTACTGGAGGAGTGCAAATAAGTCATGTAAACAAAAACAGTATAAAATTACCTTTACCTTACTAGATTTACCCAGTATCACAAAGAAAATATAATGCTTTCATGTAGTGCTAGGTCAGAAATGTTGATTGCTGTTTAGAGGCATCTAGCCCTGCAGTTTCCAAAACTGGAAGACATTCTAGAAAGTCATGAGTTTGTATTCAAGTTATAAAACTACAGTTAAATGTGATTTAAATTCAATGCTAGGAAAGAGCTCATTATTTAAGGAAATGTGTGACAACCTAAACCAAGAATGTATGAGTAGTATAAATTGTGTTATTTGGTTTAGTGATACCACCTTTGCTGCACTAGTGAACCACTTTAATAGTATCTAGAGTTTCAGGGGAAAATGTTATCTTTTTATAGTGTGATATGAAAATTTTAATGTCTAATATATTCTGTGAGAGACTGTTGTATGTTTTACTACTTTGATCTTTTCAGTGTTCAGTATTTTGATTGGCTGGACATTTTGCTTCTTCCCCACAGATTTCTGAGACTGTAAACAGGGGAAAAATTAGAGTAGCCAGTCAGTCAAATTATGGAATATTGAAAAGGTCAAAGCCATACAGGGCTGTACTTAACTTATAGAATATATGAAGCATTAAAATTCTGATAGCTTGTTCTTGTACCATGGGTTGCAACAAGAGAGAATAATGCAGTAGGTTGAATCTCTACCTATTTTGTGAGTTATAATGAAATTGGAAAATGGTGCAACCATAGCATACTGTCATTCTGACAGCCTTTAAAATTTTAATATAAAGGCCTTTTGAAAAAGCATTCTGCATGTACAGCTAGAAATACATTTATTTGTTAGTTTATTGAAACTGAGGTCTCATACAAGTTCAAACTGTAACTTCATTTATAATCAGAGACTGATTGTAAAAACAAAGGGACAGGACAAAAGCAGAAATGTGCTGTCTCTCATTTATAATGCTTTGTATAACATAATGATCACAGAGATGCGATCATCATTATAGAAATGAAAAGCAGTCAAAATGTCTTATCTAGTAATTTGGTACAATAACTTTAGGAAAAAATGATGTTCCAGGGAAAGATAAAATTTGTCCAAAACCTTCACATATTAGCTTTTTCAATGCAGATATTATTTTCCAAAGTATTGGCAGGGGAAATAAGGGGTAAAAAGTCTTTATTTAGGGATTAACTTTAAAATTCTAATTCCATTGTTCTTTTCTTAGCAGAAAAAACAAAACCATTTTCTTATTTGAAAACTAGCTAGTCGTTTTTAAAATCCACCTACACTATTTTTTTCTTCTGGTTTCTTTGTAAGTGTGAATTGTATGACTCTCTAATGTCTCTGTGTGGGCCTGAGCTGCAATGGAAACATCAGTTTCCATAGTTAAACTCTGCCAAGCCTGTTTAGTAATTTAAAACTACTTCTTAAACTTTTAGAAACTTGCAAAGTCAATTGCCGTTGTAGCCAACAAGGAAGGTACTAATTGGCTTCTCACTTACTATCTCAGTCTTAGATTTTACTTCCACATTCTTTCTTAAGACAGGTCATGACAGGTGGAAAAAGTAAGGGGGGGTGTGAAGTGTAAGAGATGAGGGAAAGGAGAAGGGTTAAAGGGATTTCCAGCCATATCAGGCAGTGTTTTCTACCAGTTCATCTGCCTTGTGATGACATTTACTATTTGCAAAGTAGCCAGAGTTGATGTTTCACAACCTTTATAGTGATTTCTTTTATTATAGTGCAAATGCTTCTGGGCTAAGCAGAATAATGATATATTCAAATATATTTTTATGCTGTAGTATTTCTTGGTGAAGTATTTTATGATTGAAAAGAAGTAACTTCCATGTCCTGGTTCACATCTTGTTAATTAGGGTACAGATAGATTTTCCACAGTATTTGCATCTCTACCGTTTGTGTCAGATGGTAATATTTATGTTGGATGGCTAAAGCTGTGAATTATGTGAATGTTAGGAACAAAACCTTCTGTTCATTAAGAGTTTATATACCCAGTAGGGCCATGGGTAGGAGAAGAACACCCATTAAGCACTGTATTTGTGATATACTTCTGTGTAGCTTGATTTTTTTGTTGGAAATATATAGTAACACTATCTTCAGCTAGGATCTAGGAATATACAGGAAGGTGTGCCTAGTGTCTGCCCAGCTAAACTGATAACTGATATATCTTAAATACATAAATAAATAGGAATGTAAATGTTTTTAGCAATGAACATAACTTCCTATTCCCTCTTAAAATAAACATTGCTACTGTGAAAATAAGACTTTGGTACAACAGCAGAATTTTCTCCCCAGATGGGGGTTTGTGAAAAACTAATGCCTCCTAATAACTGTTCAAACATGCCCTCATGTGTTTCCCTTTTTGGTAATTCTCTTTCAGCGTTGCCTTTCTAAAGAAATTTTAATAATGGCAATCTATCCGTGTCTGTTTGCTGCCTTCTTTCAATCTTGGAGAATTAACATGGCAATTGTTGCAGCTGCATTGTTGATGCACCTCTTACAGTCTGGCATGCCTGATCAGGCATCCAAAGGGTAAAACTGTAAAAAGATGATGAGCATGAAAACTCGAAAGCATTCCCAGCCTTACATGCAGAGTTGGAAACTATACTCTGGAAGAACTTCTAGAGGTCTCTGTCCGCTAATCCCAAAGGCAAGTCTGTCATGTCATGCCATGCCTCAAATTGGGTTTGGTCTCAAAAAAATTCCAGTGACACAAGCTTTGCCTTTTCCCCAGTGTCCACCTGTCCTTTACAGGCTTCCTGGAACAGACGAACTAAATCTCTTTGGCTGTCATTAATTTGCATTGTCTTTTACTGGCTGTTCTCATGGAGAATACTCTTTCTCACCTCCATGAAGTTCCTTTATCCATATTTGTAAGCCCGTATCTTCCTTTTCTTCAATATTGTTTTTTAGACTAAACTAAAATCAAACAAAAAAAAATTAAAAAATAAACATTTATTGTTTCCCCAGTCTGCTGTCCCGGACTGCATTATGCAAAACTAAACGCAGTCCATCTGAGTCAATCTTATTCTGGCTAAATAGACTGGAAGAATTACTTTGCATTCTTTGTGCATGACATTTCTCTTTGCATTAACTTATTCAATAGTAGTTTTTTCTGGCTAGAGCATGATATCAGATATTGTAGAATTGATCTTCACAAATACAGAACATCTACTCCATGACTAAAAATATGAGGCACTGTGGATGTTCAAATACTCTGAATATTGGTTATTTAAGTTTTCAAATGAAGTTTAAAAATTCAGGCCAGAGAAAATCTCAAGGAAGTCTGCTGACTTCTAATGCAGAAGGAGGACTAGGCAGCATGAAAACAAATGACATTCAACATGCCAAATATGAGGCTGTACACACTGGAAGTAGTCTGAAGATTGTAAAATTTTCCATGTTGGCCAGGACACTTCTATTCAGATCTGAAAAATATGGTCTGGCTGTTTCCCACTACCTTGTAATCATGGTCTTTCCCAACACTGACAGAGAGGGGTCAAGTATGAAGTATTTTGGGGGTAGCAGTTTGACAAGCAGCAGGGCTCTAAACAGTGTGTTTATGTTTAATGTTACTCTTAATGGGCGTCAAATACAGATATTTTAAATGTAAATATAGCTGTGTTAGGGGAAAAAAGGTATATAAACCTGCTTGCTATTTGGTCATTCTAGCTTCATTAGTTTCTTTCTCTTCTATTCTTTTAAATCATCTAGTGGGTTTTTTAATTCCAATTTTAAATTTAGCAATATGCTCAGCAGTCTTTTAGAAATCACAGTCAGAACTATGATCAGAGAGACAAGCACTATGGACTATACTTTATGAAACTGAAGACTTAAAAATAGCGAGAAGTTCTCTTCTGACTAAAGGCTGGACAAGTTACACCACGGAGGAAGAAGGTGGAGAGGAGAGAGAACATATAAACTTGAAATTGGTGTCATCTCTCCTTTCCTTGAAAACTCATGGTTTGTTTTGGTTTGTTTTTTTGGTTTTTTTTTTTTTTTTGGTTTGTTTGTTTGGTTTTTTGTCATTGTATAGACTTGATGCTGTGCCTAGGAATTAATTATCCCTTCCATTTCTCTTCCTCTGCCTTCCACAAAATGGCCTAGGTTCTATTTTACCAGATCACATATCATTTAAGCAATAGAAGCAGCAACATTTTATAAACTGACAGCTATGACAGCAAAGTAAACTGATGTCAAATATTACACAAAAAAAAATCTCATTTTTCCATGCATAATTTAGGGCTCCTGAAACAAAAATGTCTGGCAATTTTTAAACTAGAATACTGGTGCATTTATGCAGTTAATTTTTGTATCACAACATCTTCATTGCACCAACAGCCACAGCATTAACAGCCTTGATATTGAAGTGATTTAGGAACTATTTTAATGTGCCTGTGCATAATACAGCCAAGTTCACTGTATTTTGATGCAGTAAATTTCTTTTTAAGTTAAAAATCAAAGGTGATTGCAGCTTTCTCAAGTTTATTTGCTGACTCAGAATAAGAGAGTTGTGTTGTTATTGACTGAAATTTTGGCTAGCATTTTGCAGTCCTTGGGCATGAATCAAAGAAATACTGGGGATCCTACCAGTGTGTTGAAGTCAATGTTATTTAGGAGGCTAAATAAGAGGCAGGCATCTTCAGGCTGCATTGATCTATGTGATACTTCTGCTTAGACATCAGTGGCTCTCTACCCTGTTTATTTCCATTTAAGAATTCCAGGCCTACTCAGGTAAAAAAGAAATTTAGGTTTTGTGACCATGAATTGGACAATGTTGCCATATCAACTGTTGAAGCAGCTCAGTTTTGTGTGCTTTTCTTGCTCTGGCCAAGGATGTGCTCTAGCCCTGTGCAAATTTCTTCCTGGAGTGACACATCCATAATTTTTGTTTGCCTGAGAGAAATGTTAGCATATTTATTACAGGGTGTTTTCTCAGGAAGATGAACAGCAATTGAGATGTAACTATAAGGGTTGAAGCAAGTTTTTTAAATGTTTCTTGAAAATTTTCTCATTACTTTATTCTACCAATTTAACATGTAGAGCTATAAGTCAGATCACTTGAGAGAGAAATGTTATCTTACAGGAAACAACAAGATTTAGAAAAGGATTTGAACCTGAAAAATCAAACTAAGGACTAATCCTAGTGCTGTGATCCATATAAATGATTGGGAGTGGTAATAGAAAATCCCTTCTATAATGTGCTGATGTCAGCTACAATGTACATGAAAGCTAAGTTGCAAAAACTGCCTGCCTGACAACTATAATAGTTAATAGCATAGATTTTCTCATGCTAAGACATTCTGCTTGTTCTGTATGGATGAATGTATTCAATATACCTGATTTTCTAAACTAGAAGAGAATCAATGACTGAAAAATTTTATTTGACTGGTTTGATTACCAGATAGGTCTGTATTAATGTAAGACATCCTGAGAATGACAACAAACACAGTTACAAATCTCAGCTTCTGTTTCATCCATGATGTGTCCTGATTATCCTGAGCTGCAGTATTTGATACTTTCATTCATAATTTCATTCTTGCTACTTTTGACAAAATTATACATTTCAGAAGTCTTGCAATTGAAACCTAATTTGTTATCTCAGCATATGATAAAGAAGCTTTTGGAACAAGACATGTTAAGGATGTTATTTTCTCTCACCAAGATCGATTCGATCTTTGAAGTCCTTGAAGGTGAACTACATGGTATTTCACATTATTGTAGAGTGCTTTGTAAATCCAAAAATTTATGACAAAGAAAACTAATGCTTTTCTTCACTTTTTACCTGTAAGGGAAACTGATTTGTAGAGGAATCAAGAAATTTTTTCATGACTAGGGTCAGCAGCAGCAATTAGATCCATAATGCAAAGAGGGAGCTTGCTTGTTAGTCCTTATCTGCTTTTGTGGCTTGAAGAGCACTGCTGACCTGGCCTTGGGCTGTTGAAGGTTTCCTTATGGCCCCAACTAGAACCCAGAAGTTTTTTTGAGCTTTGTTACCCATTCTTCTAAATACACTCTTTTGTCCTGCTGCTACATCTGCTATTTCCTGACATTTTTTTTGTTCAGGTGTCATTCATTTGAACACATAACAAGTCTCCTCTGCTTCTGAATAAGTTTTTTTCTCATGCTGTTGTTGTAGCAAAAGCAATTTCAGTGGATTTCCTTCAACTATATAGAAAATTCCTTTCATTTGTTTATTCAATAGTTACCAGGTGTACAGGGTTTAGCTGGGAATTTTCTCACCACACCCACAACACTAAGATGTTTTATGATTTATCTTCATCCAATAACTTTCTTTTTCTTTTTTTTTCTTCAGAAAATATCTGGACTGAAAATAAGCATTTCAAGGGTATGCAAGGTTGTGAACTCTGATTGTCGATGTTCCTAACAGAAAAAGCTGTTCTAGGAATTATATGGTTATGTGATATACAAATGTACTATTATAACTCAGCTGCCATCAGCTGTAGTAACTACTTATTTGCATTCAGAAAGTGGTTGTGCAACATGCACAGGCAGTTATTGATGTTGCTGGTCTTCATATCTAAGTCACAAAGAATGAGCATTAGACCGCAGACTTCGCTAGAAGAGCAAAAACCTTCCACCAGAATTTGATACCTACCAAAACAGAAGCACAAGTTCAATTCTATACTATTCCTTTCCTTTCAGTATAAATAGATTTTATTAAATCAAGTGGATACAAGGACTATCCCAGCTAGTAAAAGTCATTCAAGGATATTGATTTGAAATTATGAGTCTTCAGGAAAACTTGCAAGTAAATTTTCATTGTTAAAGTATAACAGACATTTATAGAGTATTTTAATAATATTTGCCTATATCTAGTGTAGACCTGCAACTGAAAAACCTTGTGTGGGCACCTGGAAAAATCTGATAATATTTGATGTAAAATAGAAGTGTTTTGTATTTGTGTACTAGATTGCTCTTGTTGAGTGAATGACCTGGAATGAACTGGTGTTGAAAGGAAGCTGAGTGAACTCGAATTGGAAGAAAGCTCACAGAACTTAAGTAATAATAAATATAGCTGTAGTCGTTGGGTATGGTTTCAGACATATTTTTAAATGTTAGGAGTTGTCTCCTTTTGGTCCTGCTGTGATGTATTCAAAAGCAGCCATGGAAAGTGGTTCTTTCTGGGATTCTACCCTCTGGTTCCTGGATTTTTATAGCTCCAACATGACAAACTTCCTTTGTATTGAGAAGAAAGCACCATGTGCTACTGCTTTTCAGTTTACTCCATTTCAAATTTTTTGTTGTTGTGTTGAGGAGGATGGAAACAGAGAGCAGAGAAGATATTAAATTGACAGGAGAAAAATATTCTCTCCTATGAACACTAAGGCAATTAGAAGTGCATAATTATAGGACACCCAAAAAGGAGATTTGACTTTGTGACTATTCAGATCAAGTACTTTTCTCTATCAGAAAAGCTGATTAATAACTGCTAGGATGCCATCTCTTATAACTTAGGAGAAACCTTTCTGATGTTTTTCATTTGTTCATTATCACAGAATTTTGTTTCTATCTCTGCTTTAAAAAGCATAACATTCTCTTTTTTTTTTTTTCCTGCTGTCTGCATTTAGCTACTTAATCTTTTTATTATCACCACATTGCAGTCTGTCTGGTGCATATTGTAGCATTGATTGTCAGAAGTAACTGAGGGCTGTAAGGCACAGGCTGCCCACAAGTTGCTTCTTTCTGCGTTCTGCCATGTGACAGAAGGTGTTAAAGCTTCAAATTTCATTCTCAGATTTGACCAATCTGGAAGAACTACTAGCCTTAGAAGTGATCATTGCTATGCATTTAGCACTGACAGGGTCAATCGATCAAAATTTACTCCACTAATAAATTTCATAAACTTAATAACGTTAGGGGTCTAGAACAACACGAAACCCCCTGCCTGTGTTCATTCTCTATGTTAATTCTAACAACAAAGAGAATCTGTGATTTTAAAAATGCATAACTATTATAATTTAAAGCCTGACCTTTATCTAAAGTCTTCTGCCTGTACACCTAGAATTTCCTCTAAAGAGCAAATTTTGATTTGTTATTGTTATTAAGAATATGTCCCCAATTTCCTTTTCAAAGGGTTTCAAAGACTGACTTTTTTATACCACTATAAGCCAAATAGTTGGGGTTAGTAGAAGTTTTAGTGGAAGCAAAAAATTAAAGAAACAAAACCAGAAAAAACATGGTGTACCTTCTATTGAGATATGAAGGTAAAATATGCAGAACTGGACAAATTTCCAGTTAATGCCTATCATTCATCCCGATGTCTTTTTTTTCATTTCCCATTAGAGCAGGAAGATTTATAAGGAGTGTGATTTTTGCCATCTGATATGTCTAAGCTCTTGCATACATTGATTTTGTGGTGAACTAACTGAATCAAGGTGAAGGGAGGAGAAAATACTTTTTGTGAATCCTAATATTTCAAATTGGACAGTTGACCAAACAGAACTTCATGTTTGGGCAGGAAAAGTTCTGAGACATCTTTCACTTGTAAGGTATTTGTCACAGTTTAAACTTTCTCATCTTGGGATGCTGGAGGGTGTAGCTACTAAAACTCTTTTGTTACAATAGCTGCCAAGACTTTTTATCTTTGACAGCATATTCAGGATAAAGCAAAAACAATTTAATATGGTTAGCTGAAATCTGAGACTTTTTGCAGCTATCTTCACATTCAACTCTTAGTCTGCATCTTATTAAAGTTTTTGTAAGTAAACTTAGTGTAGGCTCAACTAATGTCATTACAGATAGAGGACTTACTTGTCCTTGGTTAGACACATTGCTGTTACCAATGTACAGGTATTGGGAACTAAGATTCTTTCCAAAAAAATCAAATGCTCTTGAAAAAATGTGCACTTTGACTCTATCCCTGCTACTTCTATAGAGGCTTTTATTCATCAGCATTATTCATTTTTCATTTCCCATGACTTTGAGGAAGAACAGGCATGTCAAAGACAGTTTGACTCTTGCTTGCTCCAAATATTCCACAACTGCATCCAAATCAAAGTCTAAACCAGTAGAATTTTTAGATACTATTGCATATGAGTAACCTGAATAGCTCTGATCTCACACCAGCTGAATGGACTAACAGAAAGCCTTTTTTCAGAGCATTAAAATACAGTTTTCCAACCTGCCTTTTGAGACTGATATACATTAAGCTACAGGTTGATATTTTAGTTAGGTCTAGAATCCTTTAAGAGACCTGTTTAATGCTGCTTTTGTTTTGACCATCTTAAGGACACCAAGAGACTAAAGGGGACTTTCTAGGGCTTTTATCTAATACTATGTTTCTACAGAACAACAGTTGAATAAGAGTATCAACATGAACTGTAATAAAACTAAATATCTAGTACTGAACTTTAATTTTCTCATGAAACCATCAAAAATTGTATTCCTAGAAAAATGTCATCTTAAACGAAATGTTAACCAAACCCCCAAAATTCATGGAGCGATAGATACAGGTTAACTGATTGAAAACCTTATAATCCTGTGGACTAGCTCTTCTCCAGCTCAGAATGGCTTTGAGTGACCTCCTGTAAAGACATTATTTTATGTTAATAAATTACCAGAAGGACCATTTAGCAGTAATTTATTAAATTGAGATTAAATAAGGATGAACTTAATTTACCATTATGAATTAAAGCACAGCTCAAGGCCACAGAGTCTTGACAAACAGGGGAAAGGATGATGGATGCCAGCAGATAGAATCTATTTTTAACTGGTTATTTCTCTGGTTTTGAGTTGTAAGCATTTTCTTCATAAGCATATTTTAGGCGAGCAGGATGTTGTTTTTCTCCCTTTTTAATACTTTCCCTTTTTATTTTCCCCATTTTTTTTCCAGTGCCATTTTCTTATTTTGGTAGTTGAAATATTGCCCACTGTATTTTTAAATTGATTGTTCAGAAACAAAGAGCTTGAAAAGATTTAAATGAAAAGTTTAAATAATGCCTTCTGGTTTTTTTGTGACCTGATTAATCAAAATATGACATGGGAGGATATTATGTAGGGTAATAGGTTCACTTGTGTTACATGGTTGTCACATGGCAAGTGTCATCTTTCTTCTGTGCACCTAAATGTCAAAATTCCAATGTCATGCAGTAGTGACTAGTCAGAAGTTGCAAGTGCTTTCTGAAGAGGAGTCAACAATCAGAGTGCAATGAAAACACCATTTTTGGCATGGGAGGAGCTCATCATGAATAACATTTTTTGAGGGATTTCCTTTGCATTTTGTAATTTAGTTACGCCATAGATTCAGATAGAATAAGGCTCCCATAGTCATTTGACTCACATCCAGCAAAAGTGTCATGTCTCAGAAACTCCATGGAAAGGCAAGACCCACAAGATCTCTGTAGCAGGGGGCTCACTTGGGGGGATTTGGAAGGGGGAGTGGGTTATTCTTGTTGATGTTTATATCCTTATGGAACTCATTAGGTTTTTATTCTTGCATGGTCACCAAATTTCTGCCCCTGGGCTGATTTCCTTATTAGCAAAAGCCAAAGATTCTGGTCAGATTTCTTCACTGATCTGGGTTTGGTGGGTTTTAGAGCTCAGCTCTTTGTGGTAATTAGTCTTAGTACAGTTCCTTTATGAACTTTCATCTGTAACAGCTAAATGTATCAGATTTCTCAATAAAGCTGATAGACATGATAATATATATTCCTTTTTACATGCAGAAAAAAAAAATCTATATGATTTACATTACTCTTGCTTTAATTTCAGTAGTTTTTGGACATGGTGAATCCTTAACAAGTTGCAACAGATTATGGCAAGTGGATAATTTAATTTTCTGAGCAGTTAGAAATGGAAAGGAGGAGGAAGCAGCTGTAGCTTCAATGCCAAAAGAAATAGCATTGAAGAGGGCATTGGCACAAGTCCTTGAAGTGAATACAGCTTGTAGCACTGTTTAGCTAGTTTATACAACCTCTCTGCAATGCTATTGGCTATCATGCTAGTCAATTTTTCTTTCTGGCACTGTTTATTCCCTTGTTGTTGCTCTTTCATTGTGTTTTGGGGTTGGTTTGGTTGGGTTTTCTGTGAATTAGATTTCAGGACCCTTAGTACATAGACTTTATTTTTATTCAGTGTTTTTCCAACATGAATTACTTGATCTGTACCTAGATTTTATGCTGATGGTAGTAGTAATAATATCAATAGCAATAATACCATAAATAATTGTTAGCAGTGGTCATGGATAATTTGCACAAGAGCCATATATTGAATGGTAGCTTTGATTTTTGCTTCAGGACATAATGTTGCACTACAAGCTATGCTGAAAGAGTCCATTGTGGGGATTTGTAATTAAATATAAAGGATTATTCCTTGTAACTAATATAGATGTCTGAATTAAAGTCTGAAATTTAAATTACACGTTACCGGATAGACATTAAAATGTCAGACTAGTGTTTGTTTATTTAGGTAGGCCTTTATGATCTCTTTATCTCTATTGTTTTCCCTCGGGGAAGTACCTAATATGCAGGTTTGGGAGCTCTTATTTAAATCTTTCTGAGGTGTTGGTTGTTGGTATGTTGGAAAAAACATTACAGAACCATCACACACCGTTTGGAACAGCTAGAAGTTCACATGAGGGTAAAAAATTGGGTGAACATGAAATCTGACTGGCCATTTTGCTTTAGAAGAGATGGCGCATTAAGTCAGATGTGAAGTGGATCTGCACTGGTAGAATAACTTTGTGTTGCTTCCACTTGAACTATTCCTAGCTACTACATATGTAGAGGAGTCAGGCTTCAGTGCTGTCATTTCTTTACCCATCATGAGAACCACACTGGTAATAAAAGCATAACTAAACAATGATTGGGGAATAGCAAAACCTTATTGAATTTATTTTATTTCAGTGAACTGCAGAGCATATTAAATTTCTTAGATGCATGAAAATATTAGGATCTTTGTTGCTCAATTAAATTATGTTTTTTTCGTGCTAACTCTGCTTTAAAAAGAGAGTACAAAAAGGTTAAAAACACAAGACTGAAAATAGGCTCAAAATACAAAGAATTTACAAGATATGTTTTTGCTTTAAAATATGCTTAACACTCGAGTAAGTAAACAAAACCAGTTTGTTTGTTGTGGTTGAGACATTCAAAGCATTAAACAAGTCCCTCATCTAGAAGGTTAATATCTATTCCTGGAAATGATAAAAGATGCCGGAATCAGGATTTAAAACATTTTAAAACCTTCAATATTTATACTGATTTAAGGAAAAATCTATTTACTGCTGACACTTTTTTCATCCCACTCCCTACTACTCCCACACCCATATTCAGTATTATAAACTGAAGTGATTAATTCTCAAGGGAGTGGTAGATTTAATTTCCTGGATTGTCCTTTTGGCTCTTGTCATCTGTATTCACTTTCCTTTTTTCTCCAAATCTTCATTGATTTTTGTTCACTGCTAACAGATGATGGGTATAACTGTTCAAAATTAATTGATAAAATAGTGCTTGTAAAACAAATAGAAAACAGCAGAAGCTATTAGTTACCTCACCTTAGGTACCCTGCAGTTTACACAGTAATATTTTAAAAAAACTAACAAACCTTAATTCTGTAGGCCTTAGTGCTTATAAAAGATTTTAAAATTTTAACAAGTAGACCAGTCAAGCACCAGTTAAAAGTATTAAACTGCAGTAAATTCCTTTTTTGTATAGAAACACCTCAACAAAATAACAAAATAATTACTAAGCATGACCTCTCCAATCCACTATGAAATTTGTGGGTAACTTTTAATTTCAAAGGTGTGATCTTATTAATTTATTAGACTTCCTAAGATGAAGTTTGAATCATGCTGCAGCTTTCATATAAATCCATATGTTCTACATCATATGTGAAAGGACTGCATGGTTAGTTAGCTTATGAATAAGATATATTTAATTTGAATATTTTGTCCAGAATGTACAGGGAAGGTTGTTTGGTTTTTTATTTTTTGGGTTTTTTTCAATAAGTTTGGTTGGTGTTTTTTTGCACCAGGAACACTATGATGTTCTGCCTTTGTTCTGCATGTTGCATAATGTTTTATGCTATGCTTTGTGGTCTGTCTGCCAAAAGTCAGTATAATCTTGTGCCTTCGGTGTTAAATTTAACAGTTCTTATAATTTATTTTTTTTAACCCATCATCTCTTTTTACTTTTTGTGTGTGTGTGTGTGGCTGGGTGGGTTACTTGTGTACTGTAAAGAAACAGCAAATGCTGTGCTTTACAGATGATACATCTAAGCAAGCTGCTTCAGACATATATATATTTAAGTTCCCTCACTGGCTTTAGAAACACAGCATGCAAAGTTTCTTTAAGGCAGAGAAGGAAAATATAACAGTTTCTCTGAGTGTTTATCTGTGTGCCTAACCACACTGCATCTGCAAATGTTACTAGTGCCATGTGCTAAGCATCTTGTGTCCCTCTGTAGTTTTTAAAGGAGTGAGGAATACTGTTTCCTCTCTCTTTCCTCCAGTGTTCTGCTGAGTGGAAATAATCCTTCTGTGCTTGCCTAAAACAGAGTGCCCTTAGTGTTTCATTATTGTTGAAACCTGCTTGTTGCTTCCTTGAGGATGTATTTTTGTTCCTCATAGAGCAGTACAACCATTAAAATGGTCCATCTTTGGCAGTACTACAGATGAAGTTCTAATTCTGCATTTTTCCTGTGTATCATGACCCCATTTTATTCAGACTGTCCTCTGAGTTTTTATCTTGATGAAAAGTCTTTTTCTGTCACACTATGCTCCTGTGCTCTATTGCACCTCCTCTCAGCGTAGCAACACTACAAAGGGAGTTCTCGACTATCTGGTCACTAGCCTCAAAGCACTCAGATTCTTTTTTTCCAGGAAAGCCCACTTTAATTACCAGTAGGAGCTGCAGTTTTTCATATAGTGGCATGTGATACTATTAGTCATTCCTGTAGCTTTTAAATAGATTAGCTTCCTCTTTGACTATTCCCCTTGAATAAGCTTCTGCATAACACATTGTCTTGAACCTCCACCATTATTCAGTTTCTAATTTTTTTTTCAGCTGTTACTGCAGGGCTTGAGTTCCAGCATGTGTAATTTGACACAGTACAGTCTTAGGGAAAGATGGGCAGGAGAAAAATGTCTAGGTGAGAGGAAGGAGGGTCCTGCATTTTAGGACAAGATACTAGATAGTGTAGCTTTCCTTTCTGGCAGCTGCTGCGTCTACTGAGAAGAGCAAAGAAACCAAGACTTCACATATTTGTTTCTTGGGGATTGGGGGACATAGGGCATGGACAGGTTTCTGTAGCCGTGCTGCAAGATTTTGAGCTGCATACAGTGAGCTGACTGTTATTCCATAAACACCTTGTCCTTACTCTCTTTTGGGGAGTTTCTACTGCAAAAATTTAGAAAAGTACTCTGATTTTTTTTAACAGTTGTAATTGCAGCTGTTTTCTAAAATCCTTAAATAGTAGTGGCTCTTAGAAGACATTTCTAGTAAAAAATGCAAGGGATTTCAGAAGATATGATGTTTGAACCCAGTTTTTAGTAGGAGAGCAAAGACTTTCTCATTACTTGCACATTGAGACCCTTCGTTCATGGATATTTTTGACCACTCCAGGGACCTTAGCTATTTAAAACCACACAGAAAGAGGAGATTTAACTGATAATATTCCATTGGTGTCAGGTGCCAACATTCTGGAATATCATTTTTCTTGCAATTCACTCAGCAATGGTCTGCAAAAATTCACGAGATGTTTCAATTGCTGCTGCTCCCTAGAATGGATTCAGGAGTAATGCAGGCCTTAATGAGACACAACTGAAGTCACATTAGAGTGGCACAGAGTATTGTTTCCTTCTTTTATAAAATCCTTTTGTATCTGAAGCTAGTAACCTCTGGTGAGCAGATAGAGATTTTTTTTAACCAAATTAGTTTATGTATCATGTGAAATAGATGTAAAGTTCTGTGATTTTTTGGCATTGCCACTCAACCTTCTTCCCTTCTCCAGTGGATACTCTGTATCAGTCATGCTTGCATCTCCAAAATAAAAAAACTGGTGAGAGTTCATTTCTCAGGGGAAAAGGCTCCACAGCAAATATTTCCATTTGCAGAAAAAAAAAAACAGAGGTTGGAGAGCATCCCTGGATACTGAAAATTTAACTCCTTTTATTTGAAAATTAGTGGGCTGAAGATGACCTCAGTGAGTTAGTCTATTGCTCTGAAAGGGGGATGGGACTGAACCTTTTGACCAGCAAGATGCTATCTAGTGGTTACATTGGATTATGTCTAATACTGGAAAGAGAATCAGATTGTTAACAAATTAGTCTTCCTTGAAATGTTAGCAACCAGTATCTTCACAAAGACTTTGGCTCTGACTGTTCAAAGAAGGCTGTGATCATCCTATCTGACTGAAGCAGAATAGCTCTTTTCACCAAATGCTGAAATCTGCCAAGCTCATTCTAAAAGTCTCAGGTTTGCTGAGCTCAAGTGTGAACTACCAGTTGGTTCACTGTCACTGCTTGACATTTACAGTAGCAAAACTGGACTTGATTGTAGCCTCTCTTTCATAGCTCATCAGTAGAATGAGGTTTCTTTCTGTGTTTTCAGTCTCTGTTGAATCTTTTAACTCTACCCAGTATGAAGTCTTGCCTCACTTGGATGGGCCATATGATTGTACAGGTGTAGTTCATGTGTTGAACATGGTTTTGTAAGTACCATATCTTTTCATCAGGCGTCTCTTAATGAAAACAGCTGGATCCATCAGTCCACACCTTGTTTGATATAAACCACAGTAATTATTGTAATTAATGTTCACAGTTCCACATGTTATTTAAAGATACTGAACCTCATCTGCAGAAAAATATAATTTTGTTTTCTTACTTTGTGTAGGATGATAATTTTATTTGATACCTAAGAACTCATTTGACTGGACCAAGAGCTCAAAAATTATATGCTGTAGGTTCAGTGTGCCTGAAGATATTTTGGTCAAACTTTATACCAAATTTTGCAGAACAGAAAATTTGTAAGTTGATAGGCAATATTACTATCATTCTCCTGCCTCAAATAATGGTATTGTTAGATTCCCTTAACTATACTTTTGTTATGCATTTTGTCTCTGGACTTGCTGCAGAGGCCGTCAGATTCAACTCTGTCCGTCACCAGTCAAGGATAAGAACTTCAAAAGCAAATTTCAGTTATTTGCTGATGCTAGGTCACAAGTAAAATGTTAAAAAGATGGGTTAAATCATTTTTACAAGAAGCTTTTCAATCTGGATGTACTATAAAACTGCTTTCTTTCTGATTCAAGAATCATTAAAGACACAACAAAATCCTGTTCCAAAATCAAACTTCCTCTTGGGTGTCCAGGATGGCTTCTTGATTTTGTTGTTGGAAGAGGTGATGTACATCTTTCCTTCACTTCCCTTCTTTCCTGAAATAGTGCATAGAGCAATACAGAACTATAATAATATATAGATAATAGATAACTATAATCAAACTACAGATGACCCCAACTACAAGCCAATGAAGCGACATTTTCAGGACAATTTGTGGCCCTTGTTCCACTGACAAAATCCCTAGAAATTATTTCCTAGAAATTCCTGATTGTTCACTGGACCTAAAGAATTTTTGTCTTTTACTGGTTTCCTCAAGTTTCATTGAGGTGCTGTTTGTCTTCTGCATCCTGAAATTAATCTTTTACCCATTTTTTAATTTTTTTCTACTGGTGGTTTTTGAGATCTTTTATTAGACTTACTTTACCTGTCAGAAGTTGTGTTATTCAGTGAGGTCTTGATCTTGTACTGTTTTCTATAATTAAAAATCCAGTTAATCTAATAATGATATGCTCCTTTTAGGGTGGAAGAAACTTATTTCACAAATATGCTGATTACCAGAAAATCTCCCTAAGAGTGGACATATATCCCATGTCTCCTGACACATTATTGTTTACTGTGGTTGTTAGACATCTTATCTTTTTCTATCTGCTAGAGGGTTCCACGTCTTCCATGTAAGTTTTTTTGACAAAAGTATCTGTGGTCCAATATCACCGATTGTGAATTGTCAATTTCCTCATGTCAGTCAGCTTACTATTTTGTCACAGAGACTTGCAGATAAATGTATGTCTCAAGAGGTAATACAAAATGCATCTTGAAATCTGACAAAATTATCTACAGAAATTGCTATTAATATCTTCCATTTATCCTTGGTGATGAAGACTTTCTTAAAGTCTCTGAGGTTATATCTTTCACTTCAACTTCTGGTCTGATACAGTGCATGTTTCCATGACCCCTCTCCTCATGTCTATCTGTATCCTAGAGAGTACTAACAAGGAGCGTTGTCAGGGGAGCCCATTAGGAGTGTTGGGTGAGCAGTGAGATCTCTCGCAGACATATGGTTTGGCTAATCGTAGTAACTATTCAGCGTACAGGCTTTTCCCTCAAGTCAAATAATTGTGTTTACATTCACAGACTGTCCACAGCTTCTTTCTCTTTGCTGCTGGACTGAATCTTGCCATCCCCATCTCAATTAGTGTAAAACACTGCTAAGTCTGAGTTTTGCCACACAATTAAAAATCTCTTACAGCAGCAATGATGTAAGTGCCACATTACACTGGACATGGACTATGGTTTTTGTCATCTGCTATTGCATCCTAATTGGGCTTAATTCTCAGGTTCTGCGTGAGAGCACAGCATTTTTGCACTGGGCAACAGCATCACAGGAATGTCTCCAGATAGAAAGATATTCCATGAAAAGGTACCAGGTAATCAACCTCTATGCCCGGTGCCTAAGCTACATAGAAAGTTGCTCAGCATTCAGATGCTTTAGCCTAAATTTCACACTAAACCAAGTGTCAGTTCTTCATGGTTGGAAGAGTTTTTTCAAAAACAGAGCCTGGTATAGTTTATAAGAACTTTATGACTATATGCCTCTCTAAGTAGCTGAAATTTTTTTATAGGAAAAAATTGTGTTTTACTAAATAAATTCTCCTTGAGCTCCTGAAATATCCTTGATATTTAAAGAGACTATAATAATTTTCCATAAGAGTGTATATTATTCTCTGTATAAGAATACAAATACCCATTTAAATAAAAACATACAGCTATGTACTTACACAAGAAATTATTGCCTTAGACACGGATAATAGGTGTTGTGTAATCTTATTTTGTCATGCACACAAATATCATATTTCAATAGGAGGGCTTTACTAAAATATGAATTATTAATCATTAAGTGCAATTGTCACCTAATACTGAACACTTGTATCCTCCTTCTAAACTCAGGGATGAGAAATCTGGGTAATTGTGACAGTTGTTCAATCACAAGAAAACTGCTCTCTTGCTAAAAGCTAAATTGCTAAAGGGGTTTTAAAAGATTTAAAATGAAGATCCCTTAAAAGTGTGGTGCACATTCAATATTAATCCATGTAGATGTTGGAATCTGTATTTTTTATTCAACAACTGAAAAGTGGTATCATTAGACAGGCCAACAGCACTTGCTGTCTCCTTTCAAACTGATATTGTTGAATTGACATTAATAATCACAACTGGTTTTTCAGCATTGCTGACTATAAAGTTATTTTCTGCATCATCTGTACATGTCTCTATGGCTATTCCAATATATTCCTTCATAATCATATGCAATTAGAATGTCCATAAAGGCTTTCATATACTTTTATATCTAATTTGGTAAGTTGTGTTTTTCACTGAATGTTGTTGAGAAGCAGAAAAGGCGCTAATGCTGCTTAAATCCAAGTTGTTCAAAGTACAATGGTTTATATCTTACTTTCTTTGTTAACCTTCCATTGCCAAAAACTTAAGAAGCTGAATTAGTGGTGCACTGATTTTGTAAACAGAAACCTTGCCTAGAGAACTATCCTTGAGTCATATTTCCTAGGGTTGGGGTTTGTTTTTTTTTCATTTTTCTAATCAATGTTTTCAGACTATGTTGCATTTTGCAATCAGTTCTGGTTTTTTTAACATACTTTTATTTCTTCTCCCCATTCTCTGATATATGGCTTATGCAGATATCTATGGCAGTACAAAATTAGAAATTCAGAAACTAAATAGGTTGCACCATTTTCAGTTGTATTAGCAAGCTTCTATAATAATTTCTTCACAATAGCAAAGAAGTGATGCAGTCTGATGTATGCAACATCTATTCTTGCTACTTATTTTTTACTTGTCATAAATTTCACCTATACAGAATGTGTAATAACTTGCCCTGAGGATGTTTAAACTAATCTTCATGAGACAAATGTGTTCTCAGCTCTTACTGGTGGCATGTAAAGTTCATCTCAGACCATGGAGATGAATGTACTTGTGCTGGATTCTTTTCTGTCTTAAAAATTGCAACTTAATTTTCTAATGTACATTAAGTTTTAAATACTGATACAAGTCTTCTTCTTATGCCAGGATTATGCTGAATTTTGCCTTGATGGAAGTTTTTTTACAAAACATGGTGTTAGCATTGGCAATAGTCATTGCAATACTAGTTAATTACTTTAAGGGGAAGAATAGCTCATTTTTTCATTTCTCTGATAAAGATGTTGGAAAAGGCCTAGTTTCTAGTTATTTCTTCATTAAATTCCTTAGAACTGTAGAAAATTCAACACTTTGTTTCATATTTGTAAAATGAGCACAACAGTCTTTCTAATAATATACTTCATTCTGTAGTAGTTTTGAAAACATGAACCAAAACATGTAAAAAATCATAAACTATTTTCTTTTCAGGATATCCCACAAGGATAGTAAAAAACAAGCTTGTGGGGTTCTGTGTAGATTTTTGGGATTTGGGGCTTTTTTACCTTCATTGCACAATTGGCCTCCTGATGACAATCGGTGTTCAAATACTGGATGTATGGCAGGATAAGCTGCAGACTGCAGTGGAGATATCTGCATTTATCTTGTGAATATCCAGTAGGACTTAAAAATTCAGATTTGATGCCACACCCAACCGGGCTGTGAGGTGTTCTGGTGAGTTATCTTTGACTAACAGCCAAATTCTCACCCAGTAAGGTCACCTAAGAGATGCCAAGCAAATGAACAAGCTGAAGTTCTCTCTGAATGAGGGGAAATGAGCAAGCTGAAGTTCTCTCTGAATGAGGGGAGACAATTTTTTCCTTTTAATTTTTTTTTCAATTTTCCTATTCACAAATACTTCTTTTCAAATGCCTCTATCTGTTCAAGGACAACTTTTTCTATTTTTTTCCTCCTCCTTTTTTTTAATGTGTGGCAACTGTGCTGTATTGATGATAGAGATTTAAGCAATCTTAAGTAGAAAAGGAAGCTTTCTTTTTCCTCTCCCATTCAGTGTTATAGGACAGGCCTAATACAGAGAGGATTTTAGTTTGTTCTGCAGTATTGTTTGCTGTTGCTCTATGTGAAGCACTGCTGGAGGCAGGTAGTGCACTGGTGGGGTAATTCCTCAGTTTCCATGGGGCGAGTTTTTCATGCTGCAGTTACAAACTCATTGTGCCTTATATTATACATAATTGTCAGCAGAGAAACACGTGAACAGCAGGGACCCAGCACAAAATGAATAATAAAACAGGAAGCAAAGTAAAGATTGCAAACCCAAAGGAAATTACCTAGAAGACAAATCTGTAAAATCAATATAGCAATATCAACAGTAGCTCAAAAGTAGTTTGGTGTCTACATTAGTCTAACTAAACAACATCCACATTCATTTACATTAAACATTCTTTAAACTGAGCCCAAAGCAAAGTTTATGCAAGAAAGGTGCACAGCTAGATCTGACCTCTTGAAAGTTAGACAAATCAGGGATTTGTGTAGCTGGGACAGGAAAGGTGCCTGGTGACAGGTAGCACAACTGTGGAAGCTGCTTTTGGGAGTGCTCTTCACTGATAATTTCCTCCAGGTCTTTAGAGGGCTGGCTTGGGGTCAAGATCACAAGTAAAAGCTGCCACTCCTGCTATTCAAAATTAACATCTTACACCCCTAGTGGGGCATTACACCATCCTGTGCTGCCTCTTCTGAGAACTGGTTGCTGATTCTCTCCTTCTTAATGAAGTGTACTACAATGGGGCAGTAGTCAATTCCTGATCACTGGTCTTCCAAAATGCACATTTTCAAAATTTTCCTGATTTTAACTCCGTAGAAAACAAGGCTGAGTTTTTTCCAAAAAGGTTTTTTCAAAACAAATTTATTAAGGTTTAGCTCAGAGATGGTATATTGGAAATAACCCAAATTAACTACATTTGTTGGCCAATGTAACTGTGCGTTTCCTTAGGCAATTTTGATCAAGAGAACATCTAAATTAGGGATACTTCCAGATTGAGGAACAGCATCTCCTTTAGGTAACACTTAACTGTTATTTTCAATCCATTTACTTTTGACATTCTTTCAGTCTTCCCTTTCCTATACATAATGCATGAGAGGAATATTTAAAGTGTACTTGTCTTTTGACACTAATGAACAGTACTCAATAGTATATGTATTTTGTAGGAGCTAAAGCCACAGGAAGGAATAACGGGTTTAGGAAGAGGTACATGTAGAGGATATAAATGCCTGAGTCATAAGTGCTCTATTGCTACTAGAAATCGTGTCTTTGAATTTCTATAATAAATTTCAAAATCAACATTGCTATTTAATCACACTATTCTACAATTCTTTATTTATTTACTATATGTAAAGGTTAAAACCCCATTAAATTACCTTTAAAGTGACTGTTTTGAAATCCAAGGTATTTTTAAAAGGTTCTGTTTTGTACTAAACCTGTGAATCTGTACATTTGCTACCAGAGGAAGGATTGTCTTTTGGTTGAGACCTCAGTCAAGAAAAAGCAGTCATTGACAACAGAGCCTGTCATTTCAAACTCCCTTGCCCTCAAATGTGAAAAATAGATGTTTCTAGAGGTCTTCAAGGTATAAAGCATTAGGAAACAGTTCTCAAAAATATTTTATCCATTTTTAGAGGGTGAATTATTTGAGCAAGCATGTTGGACTTCTCTATGTTTTATTTTAGATGAGTACAAAATGGAAACATCTGTGTGTTTTCTTCATAAACTGAGGGCAGAAAAACTTAAAACAAGGTTTGAAAATAGAGCAGTATGATTCAAGCATTCGGATTTCTTTTTCCATGGTCAGACTTCATTAGTTACTAATGAAATGGATTACTAGGTCATTTCTTTGTCTTTGGAAAGTTTCGCCTCACTTTTTTGCTATGCAAAGATCACTCATAAGATACTAATTTTTTTCTTCACGCTTTTTCCCCTTTTTTACCGTAAGAGGAATAAAACAATGGCACAGTCTTCCTGCGTGTTCTTGCCCTTGACAGTTTAATCAGAGAAAATGTATTTCAGCCATTTGACATTTATTTATGGTAATGAAAGTGATTCAGATTATGTAACTTCCCAAAGCTCTTGGAGGTAATGTGCTTTTGGCTTTTATATGCAGTAAATTTAAGTGGACAACTGGGGGAAGCAATATCAGCAAGATAAAAAGAATGTCATGGATCTAGTTTGCAGAAGTGTAACTACAAAATAGAAATGATCAAGCAGCAAAATATGCCACAAAGTTGCAAGTTTGTAAAACTCATTCATACTATTATTCAGTAAGTCTCATTTATTCTAGAATCCCATTTCAAATCCTTGGTTATGCTCTCTTAGCTTTTTTGAGAGGTCTCATACTCCACCAGTTGCTATTTCTCTCAGTTAAGATGCTTGTGTGAGATGACAAAGCATATTCAGTAAACGCTGTTAATTCTGTGAGTAATCTAGTCTAAAATCATGGAGAACATAATTAAACACTAATGTTTAAGGAGTTCAGTGAACTGATTAAATATCCCTATGTTTTGCAACTTTGTTTAATTTTACTTGTGCATGTTGAACTTTATTGGAGCTTTTCTGATACAAATCTGCACAGTCAAAAATGCTGAGGTGTACCCCAGGTTTTCAGAATTTGCAGCAGCTGTCAGGTACCACTGTGAGTTGTAGCCTTACTACTAACAGCCTGACAGGCCAGCATCAGGATTGGTGTCTGACATTCAGATGCATAAATACTTGCACAGTTGCATAGTTCTGCTCTGCTTTGAACTTTGTTCTTCTGACCTGATATCTTCAGCTCTTCTGCTTTATATTCCTTCTTGCTAGGTAACTAGGGACACTTCGGACAAAACCTGTTCATAAAACACCTGCCAAAAGCAGTGATGGCTCTAACTTTTATGAAATTCCTTCAACAGTCCTTCAGCAAAGTAACCTCTTCTTTTTTTCAACTTCCTTATCTGGGCTCAACTGCTCATACAGTGCTTAGCCATGGCTTTCCAGCACACTCAGTGAGGGGATTAGCATTCAGTTGTGTGGTGCATTGTGGCCTCTAACATTTTTTAATGCAAAGAAAACTCCACTTCATTCCAATACTGTTATTAGTCATGTTTATTTCTGTCCTGTGCAATATCCAGTGAAAACTGGAACCTGTCATGCTGGCCCCTGCAGAGGAGAAGAGCAAACAGGGCCTCCACATTCCAGCCTGAACAGATCCAAATTAAGGCAAGAAAGGAAGTCGGAGGACACATAGGCAGCACCAATAGTGAGTGGGAGAATGGATTTGAATCCAGATGGATTAAAAGGGAAAGACAAAGCTAAGTGAGAAGTCTGAAAGAAAAGTGGATGATGGCAAAAGTGGACTCTAATACTGTAAGACCAACAGTTACAAAAACATTTTAGGGGACAAGGGATGAAGCAGCCTGATACCTGCCAGTACATGGGAAATAATGCAAACCTTAGTATTATGATAGGGAAATAGACTTCAGGATCAGAAATATACCATCATAAGCATCTCATCTGCTATGTAACACGAGCCATATTGAATTTCCTTCTGTAATGCCGTCCTCTAAAGAGAAAGAGAAATAGCAATGCAAAATGAAACAAAAACTAGAGGAGAACAGTGAATACATAAATTTGAATTTTCATTTTTTTTTTCTTATTGCTGAATTTTTATTTTACTTACATCAACAATAATTTTAAAATAAATGCATTAACTCTACTCCCCCCTATTTTTTATTTTCCTTTATTTTTATCTCCTTATAAGAATGTTCAAGAATTAAGGGAATTTCACATGTGATGCAGAGAGAGCCCTTTACTCATAGTGCCTCTACATATAACTAACCTGGAAGAACTGGAAATTTCAGAAGAGATTTTGCTTCTGTATTTCATGTTTGGGAGATATTTGCAGGCAATATCTGTTTTGATTGCTGATGCATATTGAATCTGATGACATCTTAAAATTTCTTGTCACTGTTTGTCTTATCAGTATTACACTCCACATCTGAAGCTTTGTGGTTTGAGAATTTGCATAACTAAGCAGCCTTTGAGTACAACTGCAATAGTTATTTTTTTTTATTGTAAATCGAGGAGGAATGTAAGGTAGATATTCTCTGCAGCTGGATTGAACTAAGATTGCCTTGCTGGTTTTTTTCCAGTGGTTAAATCTTCTAGCAGCACATCTCAGTATTATATGAGCCATTATGAATGTCTGGGAACAGTGTGTCTCAGTCATTTGTCATTATGGAATTATTTGACTTCCTCATTGTCAGGGGAAGGTGCAGGAAGGACAGAAATGCTTTTATTTTGCCAATTATTTGTGTGCAGTATATTTCAGCTGATGTCATAGGACCTTCCTTTATCACTTCATGAACACACATCACTATAAGATCCTAAATGTGTTTTGCACAATGGAAACCTCTTTGCTGAGAATTCTTTGCCTCAGTACAGATGTGCTTGTTACTTTTATGTGTGGCATTCTAATCAGCTCTTTTCAGTCTCTGTTAAAAGTCCATAATGCTAATTTGTTTGATTAATTTTGAAAGAGCCCAGCCAGATTATCCCATTAAGTTAATGCTACTGATTTTTAACAGATGTTTAAAATAGAAAATGCTACTAAGGGGAATAGTACAAGAATTGCAATAGTCTTTTAGAAGCTGAATTTTAGTTACAATAGGCTAAACGATTTTAAAGCTGCATTCTATAGGTACTCTAATAAAGAGCTATGAACTGTGAATATAGCTAAAATGATAATAGTTTGTTTTTAAGTAATGTCTAGAGGGTCTCATTTGTTTTGTAGTGTGAACTATTCAAGTCTCTCAGCACTTTCAAAGGAAAGTCTGAGACACCTAGATCACTTGCTGCAAATGTCACTCTGATGATGGCTGAGGACTTCTCTTTAAAATGCTACAAGTGAAAACATTTCAAGGGCTGCTACATGGATAGTTGTTGATACCTCCTGGAGGGAAAATGTGGGAATGGTCTCAAAAACAGCAGATCAATTCAGCAGCATTTCATGTTCAGTAGTGTCACAATTCTTTCTGATTGCAATGTAGGGTTTAAATCCACCCAGACTTTGCATCCATACAGGATTAGAGTATTATTCTTTAAAAGAGAGATAAGGATTTGAGAGAGTTGGGATATAATGAAAGTAATGAAAGAGAAAGTAATTTACACCACACTGCTTAGGGTAATCAAATACAGACCTACTAGAAAGAAAATTTTGGTAAAATGCATGTGCACAAGCTATTTTTTATTATGTAAGGAGTAAAAAAGAGTGAAAGGAATATTGTCCAGTTATTTTCTATTCTTTTAATCCTCCTTCACTTTTCTGTTTGAAACATTAAAATAGTGCAGAGTTTTAAGGTTTTGTTCCCATTAAGCTGAAAAGATACACTGCAGGAATTGAATAGTGAAGAGTGGAGTTGAAATCAAAGGAGTTTTCTTCCCAGTCTATGCAGACATTTATAACACAGAAAGTCAATTCACTTCTTAACATAATAGCATTTCACGTCAGGCACAGGAACACAGTCTGTGTATTTACTGACTCTTCTGATTGTACAAACAAATACTTTTTGTAGTTTTGTATCTCCTGTTTTTAATTATAATGTTACTTACATGAGTTTGAATTTTAAGTGTTCATCTTATTATTTCGCTAGATGCAATTGATACAACTAATTGGTTGCTGTGGCAAGACTTGTGCTATATGAACATTATTGTAATTCCAAGTATTTAATAATAGGCAGGAGCAGATGAGTCCTGTAAAAGCATATCCTGGTTTTGTGTGACTGTTACTATTATAGTTAATAAAAGAGAAAAAATATACATTGTATCTTGCATCAAAGTACTTGTTTGTAAAATAAATTTTATTTAAAATATTTTATTTTCACTACTTCATCGAACCATTAGACCCCTTCATAAAGGATTAGAAATTTAGGCTTGTTAATGGATAGTGTTGCTGGTCTATAGGCCTCTAAAACTGTTGGCTTTAGTCTCATGCAAGAGGATTGTCTTACTCCTTTAAAATAATAATCTGTTTGGCCAGCTTAAATTCTAACATTTGGCTACAGAAGAGGTTGAGGGAGAAAACCAGGATATCATTGGAGAAAATTGTAGAGGGCTTTTCTTGTTGGATATACTTAGCTTTTGGACTAATCAGCTAACAGATTGATCCAATAGTTAGAAGCATGAAAATTCTATATGACAAAACCATACAGAGTTTTTCTGGCCACGTAGTGTGCATCTGACAGTAATGAGCTGGGGGTATTCCTTTTCATTTTGTGTTTTCCAACTCATATTGCCGAGGCACAATCAAGTTTTACTTCTTCCTCTGTTTTCATGACTTTAGGCCTCACCTATATTAATGACAAGATCGTGTAAATATAGAGAGGCATTGTTAAACTGAATCTGCAGGGTTTGTGGGGGGGGTTTTTCTGATGATCTTCTCACTGTCAGCTTAGAAGTTACAGTATTGTGAAGATGCATCTATTACTCTGAATCAGGAATACAGCTCCCGTGCTTCTGCGGACACACAGCTTTCTTTTTAATAGTAATCAAAGGTTTCTGCCAACAGCCTGATGAAAACATTCTCTGTTTCTGAAGGAAAATATATGTTAGTTACCAGATTAGCTGTTGTTTACAATTGCCAGAATCCCACCTGAGAGTGGGTCTGGGTTTTGCTGAGATAAACTGCACGAGGTTGAGGTCACCACTGCCACCTTGAGTTCTGCCAAAAGTGGGACCTGTACTCAAAACTCTGTCAAAAAGAAATTACGAGCTTACAATACATAGAGAAAAAAATTAAATTAGAGTTCCACAATGCAAACTTAAACTGAAAAGTCAGGAAACATGGTGTGTGCCTTCTTCACTGTGTCATCCTGCATCTGTCTCTGTATCTCCTTGTTTCTCAATGATGGAAGGAGATTAGTTGGAGCAGACTGGTGTAAAGTTTTTGTTCTGATACAATAAATGGTGTGTGTACCTCTTGAAGGACAAAATATATCTAATTTCAGTCCTGAATTCTAGATAGCGTTTCAGGGCCGGTGCACAGATGGGATTTATCAACAGTCTGATGGCAACATGACTACCGTTTATGGGGCCTTGTGAGGGGTGAGTGAAGGTTATGTGGCCAAATTAATTCTAAGGGTGATAGTTGTTAAAATTACTTTCTCCTTTCCCCTTGTTAGGAGACACATTTTCTTTTCCACCACATAGAGAAGGGAAACGTTAGCCACATTCACAGCACATTGAAACACTTATTTATTGAAAATAATGATAACCCTTACTAATGTGGAAAAATCGATCATTTTTCCATTTGCAATAACCCAAATGCTGCTGTAGATCCCAGGAGTTCCTTGGCTCTTCCTTTTTTCCTAGTACTAATATCTTTTTTAGCAAAAGAATGTCAGGTAACTGCTTTAATTTCTTGCAGGTGCTCCTACATCACCTATTTGTATTAGAATATTGCAGCCTGTTTACTAATCAATTCTCTTCCTTTTCAATAAATTCTGTCCATTTAAGCAACAATGAGCATTTGCTCTCATAAGAAGTTCAGCAGAGTGACATGATGATAGATGTCATATACAGTATGTAATTGTACATAAAACATATAAAACTAATATAATAAAGACTATTGTGTTAATATGATTAAGATAAAAAATCAAACATATGAAGTCAAAATTATCTGTAAATTGGTAATCTGCATCAAATATTATATGTAAATCATGTCCTTTCCTTAGGCTTGTTGCTGTTTTGTAAATTATTTCTCAGTAACAATATATAAACAAATGAATTTAACTTCACCCTTTGTGTAACAGCACAACAGTTTCATTAATATATGAGTAAGCAATGCAATTTCTCAGCAACAGAGGTACAAGATACGTGGGAAGACAAAAAAAGAGAAAAGGTTTTTTTTACTCTGGAGTGCTAAAAGACTGAGACAGAAACAGCCTGCATGCTCTTCTCTAGTCTTTTTCTTGATTTTTAGTTCTGCTGCTCTTACTTGTTTTTACTTCTGCCCTTATGACACTGTCTGCTTCCAAATTTGTTAACCATTTGTCTGATTCCCTGATTATCTAAGATCTATTTGGGTCTTGTGAAAGGCTAGTGAGACCAGGCCTTTCTTTTTTTTAATACCAGCGGAATAATGTTGGGATGGGATCCTTTCTCTGTTATTTTTTTGACAGTCTGCTGATAGGCTGGAACTTGGTTTCTTCTAAATGAATATTTTCCTTTGTCAGTGCTCTGAACAGACAGATCTGAAAGGATGTATTGCAGGTATTTTTCTATAGCTCTTCACATCTGGATTCATGGACACACCGATTTCCTTATAAAAGGCTGGAGATTTTACCAGTTGCACTTCCCTCTGGCATTCACAAGTCTCATTTTTAATTGTCTGGCTTCTTCACCTTTTCTAGAGCCAGTTTTTTCCCCATTTCCTCCAAGAGCTCTTTTGAATTGAACAGGGGAGGAACTACTTAGGTTAATTCATTATTACTTGCAAGACCTTTTTGTTTACCTGCTAAAGGGGCAATTGTAAGTCAAAGCCCCTTTGTCCAAGTATCTTCAAACAGAATAAAGAGGAAAAGGTTTTAATGGAGTAAAGGGAAGGATGGTTGTACCAGCTGTAGGCTGGCAGAACTCAGAGAAATTCTCCACTCCACACCTCTTCTCTCCAGGTTTTCAAGCTGTTTTAAGACAGAAAATGGCAAGCCAGTTTCTTGCTATCCCATACCTGTAAAATTACAAAGCATGCACAATGGTGGTAAGTGCACACATCAGCTGTGGACAAGGATTAGGACATTAGATATCTACTGTTCTGACTCAAAACTAGACCTGGCGTCTGCAGCATAGAAGGTGCCAGAAGGCATGAAGTAGTCTCTTAATCATACATTGATGTTTCTAGCTGAAAATACCTACTGGAGATAAATATGGTTTGAAACAAGACTCCAGCAGTTGTGAATTGCTCAATTCATCTCAGTGTTCTCATCTCTTTGAGTTCTTTTGACCCTACAGTACTGCCAAGTGTGTCTATTATTTAGTGTGAAATCTTTCACATTTATTTATTTATTGCTAGCCTCCTGAATAGTACCAAAGCAAAATCTGTCTTATCCTTGAGCTGAAGATCTCTGACTCAAATAAGCCAGATCTTAAGGCTAGCTTTACCCTTTACACCCTGAAAGGTAGAAAATGTAATGGTGTGAGTTAGGATTCTCAGAGTAATTTCAAATTTAGCATCTTTTATGCAATTAACAAATCTCCTTAACTAGAGAAGAGTCATTAATTCTTGGCAGTACCTTTCAGGTTCACTTCTACTGTGAACTGTGGTATGGTTTTTAGGTTCATTTGATATAACTCTCTTTCTAGTGACAGAAAGCACAAATGAAATTTTCTTAATTCTCCCAAAATGTACAGTGGAAACTATCAAGTTCCTGGGGTCTTTCTCACTCTCTTTTCTTCTTTTCCCCTTATATATATTTTTTTTTCTGACCTACTGAGTCAAACAAAAATTCTTGTCTCTGATGCTCTCCTATGCAACTGGGTACATTTTTCCTTCAAGGAACAGTACAAGAAAGACTATGACAAAATCATATCAGGATGTGAGAGCAAGCCTATAGCAAAGCCTTCTTCTCCTCTGCAGCTTCCCATCTGTGGCTGGAAGATGGTTCTCCAGCCATCTGCATCTTAGAAAACCCTCACTAGGGAACCTACTTAACTTTGCCTCTTCCACTGTTATGCCTATTGAAATGAAATTAGAATTGCACTGAATCTGAAAGCTGGGGTTTTGTGCTTTGCTTTAGTTGTTTTTTTGTAGTCTTCTGACCTTTTCTGAAGAAAGGTACTCCAGAAGTGTTAGCTGGTCTAGAAGCTAGTAATTGAAAATCTGAGTGTGAGCATAGATATTAGGGGTCTTCTTTAAGAGTTGGGTCTCTGAACCAAAAATACAGTATCATGTAGTAATAGATGAAAATTGTAGACCATTTGGTACTTCCCATGGCAGACTTTTCTGAGACAATTGCTTGGGTCATCAAACTGAGAGGTTTTTTTAGTTTAGTGTCAAATTTAAATATGTTACTTTAAAAGTTAGTGGTTTCCCCCTTGCTTTTTGCCTGGGTCTTGCTATGGTAAAGGACAAATATCTCTTTATAAAGGACAGAGTTGTAAATGATATGATAGTGTCTGAAGATGACAGCCTTCACTCATTGTAATATGTGTAAAGGAATACTGTTATTGTCTTAAGTGCTGCTGTCATGTTCAGTTCCTGCTCTTGGAGAAATTTCTGTTCCTTTCAGAGCAACAGACTGACTCAAAGAGTCAGTTTCATACTGTGAAAATGGGTATGAACTGTGACATTCTGTGTTTCTCTCCATTTTTTTTCTTGGGTCATTAAAAGTTGAAAAGCTTGTTATTGGAGTCCTCCCCAAGTGTGCTTTCAGTAACCCACTTGCTAGATAGATGACAGGCTGCCAGTTTCCTGAACCCTGTTGGAGATTATGAAATCTGCTCCTTTTACTGAATGGCATGGGGAACATTCTGGGCTTGTAATGATGAAATGCTATGAATATTCATGGAATATGGTTGTATGGTTAAGCTACCTTTACCCTAATGTAAGAGCAGAGGGATTAGGCAATTGCCTGCCTGACAGCTACCAATCTGTATGTTCCTTGTCAGCTTTTCCTGTGGAAACGTTGTCCCATACCTTAAAATTACATTGGCACGAGGCACATTACTGCAGTGTCCAAAAGGAGTACATACTCAGTGGCCAAAATGAAATAAGAGTGTTTAAAGATCTGCTGCACCTTCATGCTGTGGCTTACTGGGATTTATCATCTTTGTCTAGATAAGCCTGCACAGACATTTTTAACGTTCTGACAATTAAGAGGAGAGAAATAAATTTATCTGTTTAATGGAGAAGAGTCTCTGTGCTAGAGCCTGCTTCTAGTTATAACTATTTTTGATTTTTATGCTGCAGGTTTCAGTCCCTAGAGCAATAAAATGGTACTCTTTATTTCCCTTGGGAAATAAAGTATCCCGCCCACAGCTAAGAAGCAGTAATATAAGTGGCACATAAATTTGTGTGGTGGCTGGTTTTCCTAATGGGCTTGGTTCCACTGACTACACACATCATGTCATTAGAGTGCTTTCTGTAACCCATAGTGTCTTGAATCATTTCCAGATAATGCAAGGAACACAAAGCTGTATGTCTTATCACTAATGATATGTACCCAGTGATGTCCCTGAGCCATTTCCAGGTCACCTGTCATGCTACTTTTGTATGATGTCTAGTGAAAACAGTATAGTATTTTGCTTTCCAGATTCAAGGAAAAAATCTGGCATGGAGATTTATAAATACTGATTTATAAATAAGGTTATCTCATTCTGCTTTAAAGTGCCACTGATTATTGCTACTATTATTGGTCCTCTCTGCCTCACCTAGAATCCCTCTTTTTCTTTTTTCACCATGGTGCCCTCAGCATTGTTCCTTGGGATCTGTTAGCTAGCAGTGTCACTCAAAATACCTAATTTCAGAAAAATTTAAATGTTGTTTTGAGGTCAGATTCATGATTCAGCTCTATCTGGAGATGATTGGAATAACAGAAGAAGATGGTACAGAAAATCATGCATAACAACATAGAATTGCTTTATTAAAGTAATGCATCACTGGTTATTCCACCATTAACAAGAAAAGAGAACTCAGAACTGGATACAGACCCAGAATTATAGTGGGAGTGTCAGTTTTTCTTGACTGGTTTATTTATCAGGTTTGATTCCTGTTAACAAATGTCTTATGAACATTTTAAGTAAATAAATGTATGGAACCAAGGAAATTAAATGGATTTTCTGCATTACTCTACTTATATATATTGCTAAGTGTTTTAAAATTAAAAGCATTAGCCAAAGTATTGGAAAAACAATATTGTTTCAGTTACTCCTAAGATCACTTTAAATTTTCTTTCTTTTGTAGTCATTTAAGACTCCTTTTTATAAATTGTCTTTAGCCCATTTTATAAGCTTTGGCTATAGCTATTGGCTCTGTTAATGGATTTTATTTGTTTCTGCTTGTGTCCCAAAACCAAATTACTGTAACTAATGTACCACTGTAAGTTTTTATAACTGTCTGTTCCTGAAAGGAGTAAGCAAGTTCATCAAGTCAAAATATTAGCACTTTTATGTCCTATTAAATAACAACATGAAGAAAATTGTGCTGGTGTCTACAGGACTCAGCATTAAACCTATGAAATTTAATGTACTGTAGCAGATTGAGATTTGACACAATTTCCCCCTGTGGAAATTGTCTTCACTGTCATAATACCCATACTAAGCAGCAAAACTGGGATAGAGCACAACAGGAATGAGCCCTATTTGGAGCATATGTTACTATTCCAGCAAGTCAAGTTTAGTAGCAGGTTTTTAAACTAGTCTGGGTTCTGCCCAGAAAACTTTAGGACTGTCTATGTGTTTATGGAAATAATGCAATTTCTTCATGTTTAACAAGCTGTCTTGTGTAGTTTTCATTCATGAAGTTCTTTTGCTTTCCACATAAGTAGACTTATGGAAGTATTAGGGAAATAATGAATGGTTGTTCCATCAGCTTTGAGTGAACATGCAGGTGTTACAGTAATTGATGAAGAAAGAAAATGGCTTTCCAGCTCATGCAGCAGTGAAAAAATGTGATTGTACTCAAGAGAATGGCAGAAATTAGAGTAAACACAGCAAATGTTCAATTAAAATTCTATTTTCTCCAACCAAATCAACCAAATCAATATGCCTTCTTTTTTTTTCTCAGTGGGTGTATTTCTCTGGCTCTGATTATGCTGGACAATAGCACTGAGAAGAATTAATTCAAAATCATCCACAATGAGTTTATAATCTAAATCCCTGAAAGGCGTTATATTGTTTTGTACTCTACAGTATATAATATTGCTTCCCATTAATTTTTAAGAAATGCTTTTAGAAATGCATCCTTTCATATCACTGCAGTACAGACTGCAATACAGGAGAAGCCAGAAGGCTTCTATAACATGCAAACAAGGCAGAAATTGCTGCAGATTTTAGATGGTAAAAAATAAACACAGTCCATAAATGGTGAAGGGTGATATTGCCTATGCATGAAAGCTGCTGTAAATACTTTGAATAAACTCGCTCAGCTGCTTATGTATAGATACAATTGCTTGGTATTTTATCTTTCTTGCATTTTGTCTTCCTTTACCTTTCATCTACTTTTAGCCTTCCAAAGCATGGCGAGTAAGTTTGAAGGCAGTGGCTCCTTACAGGGCACACTTTCTTTGTGAAAACACATTTAAGGAGAGCTTTACTCTTAAAATTTAAATTCTAAAAATTTTAGATTTAAACTTAACTGAAAAAAAAGAGAAAAAAAGGTATAGTTTAAAGTTTGAATTGAATTCATTAAAGGAAAAGAATATCACATCTTAGTAGTCCAAAGTTGTGCCTTTGCTCTGTGGTTTTCAGAATAATTTGTGTAAATAGTTTTGCACTGTATTTTGTAACTTGAACTCTATTTTTGAACTTATGCAAAATACCACTATTTTTCAATTACTTATTCTGTAAGCAAGTCTTCAGAGATGCTTGTGTATGTGTAGGTATTTTATTTGTATGTCATATTTTATAGATGATCTATTAGCAGTAATGACAAATTATCCCATATAGATTTTCTGGCAGAGTCAAGGGTCAGGACCTTCACTGGCATAAAGATGATTTTTGTCTAGTTTGGATGTTAGCGGAATAGACTGCTTACCATCAGATTATCCTGAGATTGATAAAATGTAGTTCACACTTGCTAGTTTTGTGAGATTCAACTTGTGTTAAGCACACTAAAATTAATGCAGAGAGCCACCGGCAAACTCAAGGGGAAATGAGGAATTCTCTACTTATAAAGCCAAAGAAGCATTTCTGTAAAGTCAGATCTTGCTACAAACTTTTTAACCCTTTCATACAGTTTTCTTGGCCTGGCACAACAAGCTGACCAATAACTGTTAAAATTACAAGTTTTTTAAGAGGTTTTTTTAAAATGTCCTTTCACATCCAGTAGTGTCTAAATGAGAGATGTTTCAGAATACGTTGCGTGCTTTATTTCATCAGTTAAAAGGAGCATGTTTGCATAATCTTTCCTCTGTATGTTTAGCATGTTTAGCTTCCTTTATTTAATTCAATATTCTGTGGATACATGGACTCTACTTGTATCTTATCTAAATCTTTGGTGTAACAACATTCAGCTTACAAATGCCTGCTTTGAATATCATCACTACAATTTCACAGCAGTTTTAAGACTTTTCAGTCTGACAAAGTAGGTCATAACAAGGCAGTGTGTTTTATCATCTTTCAGCCAATTAAAAAATTGTTTCTATTGTTTGAAGCACAAACCATGCATATTTCTGTCATACCAACCAACTAAATTTCCAATCAGCAGGGTATGGCCAGTCCTATTTTTCTCTGTCTCATAATACTGTAAAACAAAAACCCTTTATATAATCAACTGCATAATTTTATCAGTGTTTATCAGATAAATCTGTGTGTAAAACCCAGTCTGGAGGTAAAAATATTGACAATGAGAAGGATGGCTAATTGTTCTACTTATTCCTCAGTGTCATGAAAAATGAAAATTACTTTGTTGCACCAATAGTTTCAAACACCCCAATTTTTAGCTTAGAGAGTATCTGCCTTTCTGAGGCTGTAGATCTCTAGGTAACTTTCTTCTTAGATGGTGTTTCTTATTCTGTAAAAAGGCAAGCAGTGACCCAGATGGACAACAGCCCTTAGGTGCCCCACAGAACATTTACTCCATATTGCAAGTAACACATTAGTTTAGAAGTTTTAGTTTGGAAGATAGTCTCTCATCCAGGAAGTTTGGAAAGGACTGATTTTTACATCATTAAAGCATACGAGGTAGAGATTGAGCATTTTTGTTACATTTGATATTCATTTCATAGACTATGTTCTTCCGTGTGATGAAGTATGTTTTCATCTCTAGGAATAAAGACTGTCAGGTTTATCCTGATAAATTTATTTCTCTAGTTAACTATTTCAGGAAATGATTTTATATTTTATTTGCTTTATTTTGATTTTGGAAGTCCATCAGATTATAAACATGATTTTTATCTAAGCTCCCTATTTGCTTCCCTGGTCTGTTCAATGTCTGTTCAAATTGCTTAAAATATCAGAGGAAATTTTAGGAATAAAAGATGGACAAAAGCAGGATGTGTTCACTTTTTGTTAACTTGGCAATTTTGAGTCCCCCTAAGGATGAATGGGACCTTTAAGCAATTAGTATCACCCCTGTAATGATAGGTCATGCAGCACTTTTGTCAATTCCAGGTGAATGCTCCTCAGAGCCATCTTTTATGGACTTCTGGTATCTTTTAACCCTTTTTCCTTAGCTGGGTTACAATAGTTTCACTGCTAGTGAATCCTCTCTGCCCATCAGCTTCTGAATCACATTGTTAGGACTGCAACTACACAAATCAGTATTCTGATTTAATTGCTTTGTAGATTTTAACTTTAGGATGCATAATTAAGTAATTTAGTCTGTTATCCGATGTGTCATAGAACATTGTATTTTGCACATTTGCATGTGTATTGCTCCCGAAATCCCATAATCTGGCAAAGCATAACTATTTTGCAAAATCAAAACTTTCAGAAAGACACTGGATTTATATTGGGAAGTCACAAAGGAACTGCCAGTTTTCTTTCTAGTTAGTGCTAGGAGGTTAATCAGCCATCTTCTTACAAAAGAAATATTGCTTCATTGCTTCGTCCTTATTTGGATTTGACTGGCCTCAGCTTCCAGCAATAGTTCTCATTAAGTGTTTCTCTAGTAGATTATAGTATCATGTACTCTCCAGGCATTTTTTGTCTTGGTTCGTTTGGGTTTTTTCTGGTGACAATACTTATCCTTTGAAATCAAGTCAGTTCTCAATCTTCTTTTTTAGTAAGAGTAACAGATTAAGCTCTTCAATTCATCACTGTAAGATTTTCTTCAGGCCTCAATCATTCTTGTAGATCTTTTCTGCCCCCTGTTCAATTTCTTAACATGCTTTTAAGACTAGGGACATTACACAGATGTGGATTTTCAGGGTTAGTTTTGGAGCTGTTCTATACAAAGCTGAAATAGCTGCATTTTTCCAGGATCACAACATTCATTTCTGCAAATTTAAATACGTACAATAGTGCCTTTTTTGCAGCTAAGAGCTCATGTTTACCTTTTCTACTACATATGGCTTTGGACCCAGATGCTCTTTCATTGCTTGAAAAAAACCCCAACTTCTGATATCCTTGTTATTAGATGACCCAGAGTTCATTATGATTCACTGAAGCAAGCACCTCACAGAGGACCCATACAGCTGTAGTTTTATCATCTGTTTTTTCCTACCCATATTCAGACCAATGGCATAACAGAATGATAAACTCTTGCCTAGAAAAGAAATTCTTTAGGAATTTAATGATAGTGCCAAGAGAAATGTCAGGGTGGATCTGCATAATTTTGTATTGGAAAAGAAGGGATGCTTATAGTTCTAGGTCCAAGCCAGCCATAACCCTCAGTCTTGTATGGACCAGTAAACCCACTAGTATTAGGTCACTATTAGTATTTAGGAACCACTGAGACCATCTTCTCAAAATGCAATTTTTTTCTATTGGATGACAAGAGAAACAAATTTTCACATTTTCTTACTCTAGTTATTTCAGCAAGTATACTGCCCCTAATGCTTCAAGGTGACTTTAAAATTCCTAAGCATTTGGTTTTTTTACTTGTTGTGGTTTGAAAGAAAACGAAGTGAGAGGCTCTAGACTAGAAAGACTATTTAATGAAAAGAAAAAGGAAAATAATAAA
>VZUI01087175.1:0-56725 GCA_013401135.1 Cettia cetti
TTTATTTTATTTTATTTTATTTTATTTTATTTTATTTTATTTTATTTTATTTTATTTTATTTTATTTTATTTTTAAAATTTTTTTTGTTTCTTTCTTCTAAAAACATTTCTGATCCCCTTAATTTTTTTTTTGTGTTTAGAATAATAAATTCCTTTTTCTCAGATCTGCTTTGATGCCTAACACATACATTTTGATGTTTGCACAGAAAAGTATTAAGAGCTCTGTAGCTCCTACTTTTTGAATAGCTCACAGCTTGACAATCAGTAAAGGTTCATTGAGAGAGCTCACAGACGAAGAATTAAAATTCCTAGGAATTAAATAGTTTTTCCAACACTAAGATAAAGAAAAAATTCTAAAATATAGCAGAGATGGGAGTTAATAAACCAGATCTTGCCAGTCGCAGTCTTGTACCTTCCCCCCATCCCTGTGAGATCTGGTTTTAATCCCAGTCTCTGCATCAGAATTCCAGTGGGAATGAGATCTTTCTGTGAGTCAGAGCTAAAGATGTACTCCAGCAGCATGCTGTGCTAAGTTGTGGTCAGCCAATCGAATATCAAAGGGATTAAGTCTGTGAATCATTTAACGGGAAATTTCTCCTGCCTCAGTAGCATTGATGTTTTAAGGTGTGAAATTCAAGAGCGGCTTAGTTCTCCTTTGGTCAGACAACCGCTCTGCAGCCTGTGTTATCAAGAGGCAGTCAAGAAGATCCCCTTGGGTCATGTGGCCGGTATACATTTTTGTATTACCATAGTAGGCTAGTTTTAACCTGCAGGATGTAATCCTATTTACCTCACATGTGGTCTGTGCCCAAGGAGCATGTGCTCCACTTATTTATATTATTTGCATTACCACAGTCTCTGGCAGGCGAGATCATAGACCAGGACACTATTTTGCTGAGTACTATATAAACATACAGAAAAACAATGCCCTCCCCTTCACTCAGGGGTTTTATAAAAAACATAGCAGATAAGGATAATTGAAGGAGGGGTGGGGAACAGAATTTGTCAGCGGACTATGACTTTATGATACTTGCGGCTTGTTGTCAACATTTCCATTTGTACTACTGAAAATTTTGAAAGACAATATTCAAAGGCATTTTAAAGGCATTTGCTCAAGGAGAGGGGAAGCATCTCCCAGGTAGCAGGAATAGGTGGAAGAGTAGATAGCAGAAAATGTAACAAATAAGTAATAAGTACCATGGGCAAATGGGACATAGAAGTTAATCTCTCACTATGGAATAGAAGAGGTCAGATAGGAAAAGAGTAGTTCAGAGAAAGAATTTTGAGACCAATAAAAGCTAATATTTAAATGAGATATAGGAGTTTGATAATGTTGTCATCCAGCATCTTTGCTTAAAATTCAGACAAGATTGAGTTCATTCATATGGCTAAGGTGGTTTCTGTTGTTGATGTTGGGTGCTTATATGTGTGTGTGTTGTTTTTTGTGTTTTGATTTTGGTTTTAGCTTTGATTTTGGAGGGGGCTGGGGGAGATGAGTTAACATTTTAAAGGTTAATCTGAAAACATATAGTGGGGAAAAAAATCTAAAGCAAATGAAATTGGTGAATGTGGCTGGATTATGGGCATGAGGGGCAGGCAATGTTGTGACCTTGTTCAGAGTCACCAAGAGAGAAAGCAACAGGAGATATTTCTGATAGAATTATCAGATATCTTTTAATAGCCAGTTTATGCTCAAGAAGCAGTTAGAACAAAAGACTAAGTATGAGCAAAAGAATACAGGTCTGCAAATTAATAACATCTATGCGTTACCAGCAAAAAAATTGCTGTTTCAATGCAATTTTTTTAAAGGAACGGCCAAAAAAATCCAGAAGGAAAAATGCTTAAATATAGGTTCTATATTGAGCTGAAGTAGAGAGCTGGTAAGAGACAGTTTCAAGTAATAAAATGATATCTGGCAATGCTCAAGTCTGCTTTCCCATCTCAGTAACAGCAATTCCCTTCATGGGTTTCACAGTATAGCAATGAGGTAAATGGACCTATATCTATGAGATATATTTTGACAAAGCAGGAACTTTGACACCTAAATTTATTGTAATTCACAAAATACAGATTGAAATGTTAACAGGTCTTGAAGCTGCCAGTGTTAAATCCAAACACACAGACATCAGTGGTCCTGTAACCCATGAATGAGTAGTATTGTTTATTTTTTTTTAGCTAAGGTGATAATTTTCAGCCACTGGTCATTCTGAATGTACAGTGTTTCCAAATCATAGCCCCTCTGGAGTATCCAAGGTGAAATAAAAGCAAACGTTGGAAATCCTCCAGTTCTTATGAAATGGAACAGATTTTTTCTCTCATCAGTTCTATTTATTACACAGCTCAGGAATAAGCCTGGGTTTTTTATCTTTTCTCAATTAAAACATAAATCAGTATTAAAAATATTCTTAACCAAGCATAAGGTGCATGACTTAGTAAAAGGGATCTGTCAGTTCTTGAATAGCCATTGTTTCTCCTGCCTTTGTCATGATGTAGTTAAATAGATGTTTGCTTTTTTCCTCTTCATGTTAGTGATTTTCTAAGGGGCTCTCTCTTCATAGTGTTTCTGTAGGTTAGCTGGAATAGCAGATCCTTACTGCATGTACTGTAAGTTTTGAACCTAGTTATAGAGACATAAAAAAGTGAACCCTGCTAGGAACTCCACTTCTCATGCTGAGGTTTAAACACTGGAATTGGGTTCCCAGTGGATTTTCACTTTCACAAGTACTTAATGCAGCTTTAGGTGTCCCTAGGGCAATCTGAACTGGCCACTGAATATCCTTTTTAAGGGGAGTGAACAATGGCTTAGTTCCACCTCTCTTGAAATACAGGATTCATGTTTTCCTCTCTTAAAATTTAGTGTTCCTGGAGGCAGTCAGTAGCATTAGAGAATGAGACTGTATTTATCTATCCCAAGGCTAGGTACAATGTAGGTAAGGGCAATCCAAGCTTCCCTGTGGTGCTCTGTCAAAGCTTTTTAACCCTAAGCTGAAAGGATAACCACTCCAGAGTATGATTACAATTGAGACTCCAGGTGTATTAAAAAAGTTGGGCCTTTAAGACTGGCAAAAGCTTTTGATTACAGAAAATTCTGTGTTACTTTTTGTGATGTGCATTTCTGAACTGGGGGCTACACTGAGAAAACCAAGCAGATTTCACCTTGAACTGATTATCACACTGGAACTCAGATCTCTGGAGTTTTTTTTTTTTTTAACAGTGATTTTATTTTTCATGAGAAAATGAGATAGAACATACTTCCTAGGAAAAAAGACCAAACACAAACCCCCCAGTCCTAGTAAACAATTTCCAAAAGAACTGAAAGCAAACAATAGAGTAAGATAATAATAAAAACAAGGAAAAAATTTAAAGTGCTGAAAAAAAATTACTCTTTCAAAATTAAAAAAATATGAGCTTTAGTGATGATTTTAGGATTGTGATGAATACATTAATGCTTTACATGACTTGGAGGTACTAAACACCTCTGTTCTATTGAGTGTCCTTGACTCCTATTGACCTCAGGAGGAGCTGAAGGCATTCAGCACTTTTCTTGATCTGGTCTGTCTGAATATGAACAAGGAGGCAAGCAAAAGGAACAACAAAAATTATTATTAGCTATAATATTCAAGTATTTTTTAGTAAAATGAATTATATTCTTTTTATAAAAGCCACAGAAAAATCTGTATGTCTACAGAGTGCTATATTTCATTAAATATTCAAATGGCATTTCAATATTTAAGCAAAATCCATAGGCTAATTTCATTATTGTCACAGGCAGAATATTATATTACCTGAAAAGTGCTCAATAAGATTGATTTGTGTTGCTCTGTAAAATATAGTCTCCACTGACCACTTGCCAGGTTGGGTTACAAGAGTCTTTCAAACCACAAACTGTACTGTGGTCTTTACAATGCATTGCCTGGAATTCTCAGACTGTGCTTTGAAACCCTACAAAATATCAATGACCACGTTACATCTAATCACTAACCAGGCAGAGACTCTTTTCTGAAGGTCTTTTGAAGTACCTATTAGTGTAAATCAAAGTTTTAGCATGTACTTATCTTTTCTTTCTTCACTTGCCTAGAATATTCAAAAATGATTTGTACACTTATGCAACCTACTTAAAAAAAAGACAATAAACCTTTAAATGTTATAATTTAAAACCTTCCGCATTCTTTTATGAACCCCACCAATCCCATTCATAATTAATGAAATGCAGGATGATTCCTGGATGAAATAAGTTTTCGTCCTCATTGCTAATCAATATTTCTGACCATATCTGTTTCATTATTGACAACATCTAGCCACATTTACTCTTATAATTAAGTTATAGTTCAACTTCTAACTTTTCCTGAGTGTTTGAAATGGCCGTATGGTGTTCTTAATTTCAGTTGCTGTTTCATCTCTCTCAGTAGGTGCCTATTTTATTGTTAAAGGTCATACTCATTTGTCTGCTCCAACAAAGGCAGCCCTTAAAGTTGGCTGTGGTTTTGACAGACAGTGGTCCCTATAAGTGATGGCCTTAAGGACAGACCTGGCACTGGGAGACAGTCACCACAGCAAGGGAAATAACAGATAACAAATCATGCCACTATTTTTCCTCCTGGCGTGATTGACGACATCACAGCAGGTGTAACTTTTCAGTGTCTCCAGATTAAAAACCCCTCAAACAAATGAGTTCTTAAAATACTGTCCGGGGGCGTCAAAAGGTTGCTGCTGAACTCAAATGCATTTTTAAAAACAGTCTCTGTATTCTTTTAAAAGTGCATAATTTAAGAGTAGTGAGTGCAATTATCTAATGTTCAGATATCTTTCTGCTCTGATAGCACAAAGCTCCCTTAGAAATGGAGGAGATATTGTATTAGATGGGTAAATATTAATCTTATAAATACACCCAGAGGAAGCAGCATTTTCAGTGAGTAATAAGACACTAGTCAATATGTAATACAAATTTTTCTGTACTACAGACAGCAGAAAAACTCTTTGGGGTGGTATTTCATTAAATTCCACCAGAGGGAAAAAAAAGGAAAAAAATGATTGTTGTGGCTTTGAGAGTAGTGGTGCTTGCATAGGTTTTATGAAAATGCCAAAGAGAAACAAAATAAAAACTTTCCCCCTATATGCTCTACATGGTGATTTAAACCTTTTCTTTTGTCCCAATACTAACTCAATATATATGAAAGCTTTTTTTTTGACAGAAACTGCATAATCTCATGTAAGTAATGTTTAGACATGTTTTCTAGTTCTATTGATCAATTTTTTTCTATTGCTAATTGAATTTTTTCTCCTGAAGTCTGCTATGCTTACCTTTGAAATCTGGACTTCAATTTTTTTACAAGTTGTCATACACAGACACCTATAGTAACTGTGACTACAAAAATTATATTATTTTGTCTGTAACTTCTAGTCACAAACAGCTTATCCTACAAGCATATCACCCCTTTTAAATATGAGTGAACCCTGTCTTTGTAGATGGTATGAGTGAACAAAACAGAGCAGATCCTGATTATAGAAAACAGGTGAAGAGTTATAGCATTTCATGGCACACAGCATATGTATGCTTACAAAAGGTGAAAATGCATCAGAGTATTTTCTGACTGATTCAAACCTTAATCTGTTCAGTTTCAACCCAAAATACCATCTTTTGATATAGGTTCATTGCGAACCAAAATATGCACGTATGCATGCTCATCTAATAACCTAAACAACATGGCAAATGCATGAGTAAGTCACTCAAGGGCATCTCCTTGGCAATGTGCCTTAGCTGTTCCTCTAGCTACTAACTCCATGGAGAGGCTGTGTAGAGTATACTCTACAAAGGGCACTGTACCCACTACTGTAGTATGGGTACATGCACTAACTCATCAGTAACAAACAGTTTTCACCACGATGCTAAGTCTTTGTTCTGAGTTCATCAGCATTAAGAGCTGTTTCCCTTAGTCATATGAGTAATAATTTGGTGTAGGATGTAGTGTGCTGCATGACCTTGAGCCATTTTCTGTGACCCTTTCCAGGCCCCAGGGCATAAGAGGGTAATTAATCATAGATAACTTGGGGGTAGATACACACCAGCTTTGAATTCCCACTTTCTGCTCTTCTTTTCCAAGTCTTCTCCCTGACTCTGAGCACTTTCATATTTCAACCCTCCATGCTTTCTGTTGTCCCATCATACCTCTTAATGATATCTGCACTCTCTCTGCAATGTCTTCTGGCTCTGGTGAGACGTGTTTCCCCACACAATTGACAGTCAGAGCCTGACAGTCTAAGGAGCCCCTGGTGGCAAACTACAAGTGCTTACCAGCACAGAAAGATGTTTGAGCAGCAGCACACTTGGCTCTGGAGACAACGTAGTTTCCAGCTGAGCTACCAGCTTTAATGCAAAGCCTTCTCTCTAAAAACTATCTGTAGATCTCATTGGTAAGAAATATTGGGATGTTAAACTGTTCCTGGTCAGACATCATGGTGATGCAGACAGGGAGGAAACATACACTTCAGAAAGAGTGTGGCGATGGAACAGCTTCTGCAGAAGGACAATACCCAGGACAATAACAGATGGAAAAAAATTTTCCTTTTTTCACCCGAAGTCTACCTCAAGTTCCAGTCTATGCTGCAGAACTATACAAGAGCAATGAACATGTTTGTGTGGGCATCTGTACATTTGTGTAAGAGATACCATCTTGGATAACTCACTGTAGTTTACACCAGGCACCTCCAGAGCTAACAGCATGAGCTACTACAGCTTGAGAAAACAAACCAATCTCCTGTAGCTGTGGCTATAACAGACATATATTTCCTGTGGATCCAGCACAGAGGGGAACCTGTAACACATACTCATCACTAGTTTATACATGCACATTCATGTGTGAGATTTTTGTACTTATTGGAAGGGGATTCTTTACTTAGTAGAATCCAGAAGGAGAAAAATCAAAACCTTAAATAGAAAACATTTAATAAAAGGTAAGGCTACTAACACAGCTGAAGTTTCTACAGACAGAGTAGGAAATCAGGTTGTAACAATCGAAAGAAAACTACAGCTGGTATTTAAAGCAGAATTTTCCAGTATGAGGTGTAATTTTTGAAAGGGATTGGGAGTAGACACAGGTCAGCATTTTCAGAAAAGGAGGTATAGTTGTGAAAAAAACCAAAATTAAACAGAACAAAACAGAATACACAGCTTATATGGGACTTCCATATGAATAGCTGCCTCAGTTTGTTGACATCCTTAATGTATGGAGTATACCAGTTCTTTGAATAGTTTCTAAGGCTATTCACATATAAATAGTATCATTGCAGCATCTATCTATGTCTTTTACAGATGGCCCTTAAACTTCATTTTATTTAAAATATGAGCAAAATTTATTTTGACAGAATATAGTATGCATTATTGTTTTGATTTTTAACGGTTGAGGAAAGGAAGTTCCAAAAACACTAGAAGAGTTTTTTGTTTGTCTTGAGCACTGATTAGTGTTGATTTGTTGAAAAGGAGAACTGCTATTTCAAATAAGTGTTTTAGTGTGGAACTGAAAGTATGGCCTACTGTCTGCAACCATTATTTTGCACTGTTGGTGTACGTACAAAACAAAACAATATTGGATAACATACACTCAATGCCACACCTCTCATATCTGCTTATCTAGGAATTCTGATTATAGTGTTCTGAATATTTGTTATTTTCTGGATTGGAGCTTAGGTCAGAAGTAGACAAGAAAAATGTCAACCCATTGTTTTATCAGTCCTGTTAAAAGACACAGGAAAACACTGGAAGAAAATTAAGACAAATACTTTTAAAATATGCCTAAAATTAGGTTTTCTTCTCTTTTTCTACAAGATTTATAGTCCAATATGGCCCTTATGTAAGGAGTCCAAATGTAACAGAAGTGTTGACTGTATTAAATATAGTTATTGAGGAATTTACTTGAGTCAACTCAAAGTATCAGCTGCAACAGAAGTCTACATAAGAAATGAACACTAGCTTTCCTTGAAGAAAATTTCAAGGCATAATAAACCAGTTCAGTCTTGAACTGGTTATTAGAATAGGACTTAACACGTGCCATTCCTCTCAATGAGAGACCTACCACGTGGCACAGAATCACAGAATTACACAGGCTGGAAAAGACTTTTAAAATCATTGAATTCTTAACACTTTCACTTAGTTTGTATAATCAACATCCATTATGTACCTTTTTCATAGAATATTTACCAAAGACTTCTAAAAAGGATAATGATTTTTATTACCTTGAAAATATTTTATTTCCTAAAGGCTAGGTCATGCATTTAGCCACTATTCTGAACAGAGTGCAAAGCAGACACCTGACATATACATATATGAGAAAAAGTTCCACATCAGAATTATGCCATGAATTAGGAATTTAGATTACAGATATATAAAATTCTCTTGAAAACAGATGTGATTTACTTAGTTTTTGCTCTGTTTATTCTAAAAAGCATATGGAATATATTAGTCATTAAATTAGCTCCTAGTAAGTAGGAGTATGAATTGTAGGTTATGTCTAAAGTTAAAATCCAGCTATCTTCAGGTGACCACAAATAACATATTCATCTCTAATGTGGCACATTTAAGGTTTACAATATCTAGACACTGTTGCAGTTTCATGTTAAGTGTTCCAGCAGCTTTCTTGCACCTTTGTGGTTTATTTTCATATGATATACATTGGCATATCTGAAAGAAAAAAATGTTCAGTTCTGAAAGATGCTAAAATTCCTTCACTTTTCTTTAATTTCGCTGAGAATAGCTAAAGTGGGAATAATTCAGTGGGGGATCTAGAACTGGGTCATTACTGAACATAGAAATATTCATGTTCTGCAGCTTAATTTGTAAAATACAAAACTCCAATACAAAACAAAGATACTCAATCCACTATGTATGTCCTTGCTGATTTTTAACTTTAATTTCTGAAACCATTAAACCAGGGACTAATAATGGAAATAATGATAGTTGACAAAAACTCATAGTCTTTCAGAAGCTAGAATTCATCAAAATAGGTTTTAGCAGGAATAGCACAATATTTTTTGTATGAATAAATAAAAGTTCTTGTAAAGACACAAGAGATTATTCTATTTTGCATGATACAAATAAAACTGTCCCCACAAAATTGTAATCTTACACAATTTATGGTAGTTTCCCATAAATTACATGAGTATATTGGAAGGTTGTTAATAATTAAAAGTCTTTTACTTTTTCAACTCTCAAATAAGTATTAGAGTAAATAATTTCCAGTCTTCATCTGACATGACATCTAACCAATACAGGCATCACAAAATAAATAATTTATGAAAAATATTTATTTAAAGAGCTGTAATTTACCTTGCATTTACCATATGCCATTCATCCAAGTATCAGTATAAAATATTCATTAGAGAAACTCATTAAAACAAACTTCTATACAAAGAGATGACGGGCCAACAAAAAACATCAATCATCACAGGGGTTTAAGTTGTTATTAGTCCATATACATAAACTAGTATTTCAAAGTAAAAAAAAATATGGATATTTCTACATTTACCCTGGAATCACCAGGGCTACATTAAAGCTTTTTCTTCGCCTATTTCATGAGTCCCAAGAAGTCCCTGGCAGAACACAGAGATCTAATTTATTAATGATGAATAAATCTGGTGTAATAATTAATGGGAAATCTATAGCTAAACTTAATGGAAGAATAGCTAGGCATGTAATGATATTTAAGTCTGGCATAAAAGATCTTAGTTCATGCATTACAAGCAGGGCAATTACCTGTGCATGCATGCAACTCTAGATTAACAAAGGGTTACCAAGCATTAAAACAGTGCAGGACTCCCCACACCAAAAATATGGAGTCTCTTATAATTCATAATACATTGTTTTGAAACTGAGCCTTAGGTTAGGGAGATGATATATCAGAAAAAGTAAAAGCTATCAATATCTTCCAGTCAAAAATACCTATCTTGCATCAAAATTCTTTTAGGTAAGCAAATAACTTGACTTCAGGTCTGAATTCAGAAAACACAACATGCCACATTTGTGCATTTATGGGATGCAGCTACAAAACCATGTACCTCACTCCTCTATACAGATTCTTCCACATTAGGAAGCTCTGTTAAATATCTACTTCACATAGACTGCATTTCTATTATACTGTTGATCTGTGATTAAATGTTCTAATAAAATTAACTGGCATTGCTACAAACAGAATGTCTGGAGCAATGTCTAATTTCATGTCAAATGCATACAGGAAACACCTGTCTAGGTGAAGTAATTTTTTAAAAAATGACATTAATCATCTGTTGTGGAAATCCATGTCACAGCTGTCACATTAAAAAGCAGTATCAACAAATACAGAAATGGTAAATTACTCTGGAAATAAGTCTTCTAAAATTAACAAAAAATTAATTAATCCAAATGTTACCATGTCAATCTGATTTCACACTGAATAAGATCTCCCTTTTCTCTTCAGATTAAAAATGTCTTTCAATTTTTGCATGATAAAACTTTCGGATGTGAAATTAAGTTAGATAATCAGAAGATTAGAAGGTTAGCCAGACTCTTCCTACATACCTGTACAAAACAGTGAGTTAAATGATTCTTAATGAAAACAAAAAGCATTTTATAAGAAAGCAAAACCACATAAAAAGTTAAATGTAGCTGTCATTTAGAGTTGGGACCCTCACAAGTTCATACAAGACAAAATGAATACGATGTTATGTTTGTACAGAAGTGTGAAAAGTACATATGACAAAAATATTCTTATTTTATGGGATCTTTCCAATACTTATTTTCTCCAAGATATTAGTACAATGTGTACTATGTGTTTTTCAATACTGTGTGGAAGATGACCAAAATCAACAAAAAAGAAATAACTGCAATAGCCAAGGTTACGTGGCCTTTTTAGAGACAATTCCTCTGCCTTAACATTTCTCCATTACCTCACTAAATTTAAATTAATTTTCAATCTACAAGTAATCTTTGAAGGCTATGAACTAGGCTTATTCTTCATTTGACATCAAATTAAAGAAATAAAAAGAAAAAAAAATTAAAATGGAGAGATTCCTGCTTTAAAAATACTACAAAGGGGACTGTAAAGAAACTTCACACGAATAAAGTTTAATAATCATTCATCACAGTCTATCAAAATGTCTCATCTGGTACTTTCCAATGTTAGAGGCAAAACAAGTGATCAAGTAAAGGTTTATTTGGTTTCTTTACCAACTTGTATGCTCTTCAGCTTCCCATTTAATCTGTTTTTTGTCATAGATAATAGGTGCTGTTTTGTTGAATCACTTCTTCTATATTTAAAAATAAAATATTTTATACCTTCTTGAGTGCAATCTGAATTACATAGTCATTTGTTGGGTTGGTCCTTTGAGATGGGTTAGAGAATAAAATTCATCAAAAAGTGTACAAACAAAACACAAGTGTATTTTAAGTACCGTCAAAGTACTCTGAAAGTGATTTTGGGACTGAAGTTTCTAGATCTTCCTATATCATTACCAGAAGTGTGAAGACTAGAGAATTGGGTTTGTGAGAGCCTACTTGGACAGCCAAAGATATGTTGAGATTACAAAGCCAAAAGTAGGGATAAATAGATAAATAACTACAGAAATATCTGCTTGCATGCTTCAAAAGAGACCACGGGGTTTATGCCTTACGTGCTCCTGTTTGCAGAAGGGTAAGAGAGCTCCATGATCTTGTGAGGGACAAACAGAAAATCATGTTGGAATCATCAGAGGAGTCAGTAGTACTGCATGTGCTGAAATTCCATAGTAGTGGAAGTGGGTTTATGGCCTTAGCACACCATAATAACCTTGCTGAAATGCGTCAAAAGCAGAAAATCTGGTATGATTGACAAGTTAAGGCTTAGACATATGAAGTGGGGCAAAAGGTCAAAGTTCTGATCCCAGATTGGCAAGAGAACTGTAAGCAGACTAGGAGGGTCTATTTAACAGCATTAGGCAGGTCAACAATATTATCTATATCGTAGAGCTTCCAGACAGATAGCAGAAGCACAGACTCTACAGTTATAGGACTAGCAAGCTCTAGCAAGGACAGGGATCTTCTCTACTAAATGTAGGCCCAATGTGAAATGGAGGTGAAATTTATAATAACTCAAGACGGAAGGAAAAAAAATGTTGTGGTGGAATGATTTCCCAACTTAAATCTGTATCCATGAAGGGAGTTCAGAGGACAGTGGTTCTGTCAGATGACAGCCAAGTTCTGTCACTAATGTGCTCCAGACAAGCTGGGGCAGAGCTCAACAGTAAAGCTTTGGGTGAGGCTTGACTCTTCAGAGGTGCAATTACAGAGGTGTAACAGTCATGTGAAAGGGAAGCACTGTGTTACTACATCTTGTGGGCTGGACCTAGTGTCTTAACTGTTTTAATTCTCATGGATGTTCTGTGATGGCATTCAGAGCTGTTTGCTTTGCTGCAGCAAGGTTATTTGGAATAGGGACTCAGAAAAGTGAATCTTAGTTTTTATATCAATGTTAGAAAAAGTGAAAACGATCCATCAAAGATAAAAATAATTTTACAAAAGAAAACTATCAAACAGCTCTCTCAGACCTTTTAAATGTTGGATAACAATTACAAGATTCTTATTTATAATATCTCTAGACTTCTCCAATTTTCCTCATGGGACCACCAAAAGAAAAAAATACATAATTAATACTAACAGTCCCAGCACATCAGAACAACAAACTCTGCTTTTCTAGTGAATTCTTTTCATTCTTATTGACTTATCTTCACATATGTCAGTCTGTTTAGCCAGTCTGCAGCAACCACAGTGATTGGGAATGACAGCGTGACCTCAGCTGGAATTACGAGAGATTGAAATAGGAAAAAATTGAGGGTCACAGTCCTCTGAGTTGCAAAGCTAAACAACTCAGAACCAGAGAAGAAAACTACTTGTGAAGCCTTTGAGATGGCAGTGTGCAGTTCTGGTGAAATAAAGTATGTCCATTGCTTGAACCACATTTGGTGACTACACATCCCTGATGTTACCATACCTTCTCTCAGAAGAACAGTGCACAGCCACTGGGCCTCTCCCTTCCTGCAGACATTGCCACTTCAAGGAAAGAATTGAAGAACAAGGAAGTGACCTTAAAGATCATCAAGTTCTAACCCCCTTGCTTTGGGTAGGGATACCCATCACTTGACCTGGTTGCTCAGAGCCCCATCCAACCTGGCCTTAAATACTTCCAGAGATGGTACAATTAGATCTTCTATGGGTGTCCTGTTCCAGTGCTCCACCACCCTCACATTAAAGAATGTTTTTCAAACATCTAACCAAAACCTAGTGTCAGTTTGAAACCATTACCCCATGTCATGTCACTACATGCCCTTGTAAAAAGTCTTCTCCATCTGCCTCTGTAGGCTCCTTTCAGATACTGGAAGGCTGCAATTAGGTTATTTAGAAGCCTTCTTGTTTCCATGCTGAACAATCCCAATTCTCTTAACTTTTCCGCATAGGAGAGGTGCTTTATCTCTCCAATTGACTTGGTGCCCCTCCTTTAGACTCTCTCTGAATTCCATGACCTTCCTATGCAGAATGTCCTAGAGCTGGATGCAGCACAGTAGGTGGAGTCTCAGCAGAGCAGAGCAGACAGACAGAATCCCCTCCCTCACCCTGCTGGCCACACTGCTTTGGATGCAGCCAGGACACATTTGGCTTTCTGGGCTCTGAATGCACATTGTCAGGTCATCCAGCCTCTCATCCACTGGCACCCCCAAGTCCTTCTTTTCAGAGCTGCTCTCAATTTGTTCATCCAACAGCCTGTGCTGATACCAGTGGTATTGTGGTGGGAGACTGTGTCAGAGTTTATAGAGGTCCAGATAAATGGAATCTGTATCACTTATCCACTGATATAATCACCCCGTAGAAGGCCAATAACTTGGTAAGGCAGGACTTGCCCTAGGTGGAGCCATTCTGGCTGTCCCAAATCACCTCCCTGTCCTCCCTGTGCCTTAGCACAACTTCTAGGAAGATCTATCCCATGACCTTCCCAGGCATAGAGGTGAGGTTGACAGGTCAGTTGTTCTCAGGGTGCAGTGGTAATGATGGAAGAGGCATAGGCAGGGAACATTCCTCAGATTGGATCTTACTTGTTGTCTCACTTTAGCATTCTCACTTCTCAAAGACTCCTGCTGTAGTGGTCTCACTTTAGCATTCTCACTCCTCACAGACTCCTGCTGTAGTGATATACCTGCTGGCTTGTAGTGAAATGGCTGTCAGTGTCATCTATCAAGTAAAGGAAGAGACCTTAAGTAGTGCCAGAGATGTTTAGATAGGATATTAGGAGAAAATTGTTCACAAGAAGAGTTGTCAAACATTGGAAAAAGCTGCCCAGTGAAGTGGTTAGATCACCATCTCTGAAGGTATTTAATAGACTTGTAGATGTGGCACTTAGGGACATGGTTAAGTGGTGGACTTGGCAGTTTCAGGTTAACAAAGATCTTAGAGGTTTTTTCCAACATGAATGAGTCCTTGATTCACATACCACACTTGCAACCTCTGCAAGTGATTCCAGTAACCCAGGCAAAATATGAATCCATTTTGACTCATTTTGATTTTCTGTTCTGTCAGTGTTCATGGGCTAGAAGTGTTCATTTAATCCTAAATGTTCTTCACAGGTGCTTCACAAGCCAACAACCCAAAGTGGTATATAGGTTATGATCTCTCTTACTTCATTTTCTGGCCTTATAATGGTTTCTGACAGGCTAAGGAAGACCTGACCTGCAGCAACAAGTGGGCAGAGCATGAGAGGCTGTGGATAAAGGAGTGAGAGGAGGAAGAATGGCCCTACTAGAGATGTGGCAAGGAAGCAAAGCTGTCATCTTGAGAGATAGACTTTTGCTAAAAAATGTGATCTTGAATTCAACTTAAAAGAGATTTTCAGCATGTGTCAGACTTCTCATTACATACTTTGTTCAGGCAGATAGGGGCCCAAACCCCTCCAGACCTCAGGGTAGCTTGGCAAGCTTGCTACTGCCCTAGATCAGGGTAGCTACTTAGGCAGTTATCTACAGGAGACTGTCCTGGGATAGCCACCTCAGCACTTGCAGACTGGGCAAAAAACAAGTCAAAAGGAAATCAAATATTCCAGGAGTTTTCCTTGGTGTGGGGGCTTTTTGCTTTTTTGTTTGGGGATTTGTTTGTTTTTTATATTGTTTTTATTCTCTTTTGTTTTTTGGGCTTGGTGGGTGGTGTTTTTGTTTTCATTTGTTTGGGGTTTTAAATTATTTTTTTGGTTCTTGTATTTGTAGGGCAGGATGACCCCTTCATTTTCTTTTTTGCAGTTACCGTTAAGCATCAGAGAAGTACTTTTTAATATTATTTTTTTGTGAGTGTGAAACCTGCCCCTAGCATGTATCTTGAAGAAAACATCTGGTGCATTCAGTATCAGTACAATTTGAAGCATTCCAAGCCTAATGTTTTGCAGCTTTGGCTTCTCCATAAATTGTACAGAAATTTCCCAGGTTTTCTGACTGCACTTTTAGAGTGTGTTTTGGCCTAGAAAAAGAGATTCATAGAAATACTGTCCCTTGCTTTTCAACTTTCCAGTGGGGCAGAGGGTCTTGCAATGCCATTTGTGAGGTCATTTTGAAAGTAATCGCTTGTCCCTTTGAGATATCTTTGTTTGTGTTTCATACTAGTGTTTTTACACTCATGAACAATAAAGTATGTTGCTCTTTAAGAAAACCCTTAGCATTTTTGATCTCTCCAAATAGAAAACTGGTACTTGGTCACAAATTGTCACATTCGTGCTCTGGATTTGGTTTAATGCAATTTGTTTTAACTAACAGATCATTCAGAAAAGTTATCTGATCTTTGATGTTCTGGTCAGTGTAATGTCAGTTTCATCATTTAGATCCAGAGAAAACCACCTTATAGAATCTTTGGTGCAGCTGTGAGATATCATGAGGATTAATCCTGCTCCTACAAATCCTATCTGGATATCAACTTCTGCTGATTTAAAAATAAAGATATTTTTCACTCCTATTGGAAATCAGTTCATAAATCCCCCGGCATTTCCCTGTTCCCAAGTTTTTTGTTTAATACACCTGCGTTTTTAAATGCAGAGAGAGAGGTATGTTGCCTTGATTCTGTTTTCTTTAAAATGTAGAGTCTGTAATTATAATCCTGTAAATGTATAGATATGCTTATAATTAAGTTTAAATTGATTTTGGTTTATAAGGTTTTTATGGCTAGGAATTTTAAGTCCATTTATCTGCATATTCTTTTATGTTATATACAAATGATAGCAGTTGTCATTATTTATAGTAAGGTTTTCAGTCTATTCAGTCAGTTGAGTTAGTAGAGTTTCCAGTTTGAATATTTATTGTACTTCAGAAACAGTTCACCAATGGTTGCAAGCATGTGTCTTGGTTCAAAATTATCCACTATCAGAAAATTAGCTGTGGTGTAGAAAATGATAGTTGAGTTTAAAGCCTGAGATATTGTCAGAAATCTCCTGCATATTTAAGATAGAATTCTATGTATAGAACAATGGGAGAGATTCTAGCTCTGCAAAAGTTACTGCTAGTGCTTTCAGTGAATCCAGGATTCCACATCATGTCTTCCCTGAGGATAAACAGACTCACCTGATCATAAAATCAAAGAATCTATTCTTATTCTTCAAATTAATAGGAGTGGGGAAGCACATATTCTCATTTTCTGAGGGCATAGCAAAGTACAAATAATATGAATTGTAGCTGTACCTCTTTTAAAAATTTATAAAATTTTAAAATATAAATAGGAACCAACATAACTTTTTATGTTACTCAACCATCTAGAAAGAGGGCATGGATATTTGATATTTGAAAAAAAGAAATCTTTAAATCAAAAATCTGTTTCTTTATTAGTTTCTTGGAAATAGCCTGCTAGCATTCATACAGGATTAAGAGGACCTTAGGTCAAAACAAATGAGAGAGAACTGTTTGCAATGTGTTGGTGATGTGAATAAATGTAAAAGATTCCTGTGTAGAATCTGTCAGCTTGCAATTTTGTGACAAACCGCATGATTATTTTGGTTCAGGAACCTGCATTATGATATAGAAGCTGCTTTTCAACCTAAAAAGAATATATTTTCAGCTAAGGAATCAACATTTTTATATTTGGCACAATATACTGTCACACTGTGTGATGTTGCTAATGATGTGCTATGCAAAGCTGATGAGATACCGGCTACTTGCAAAAAATGTAAAGTGACATTCTATGTACCTACCTTCATCAGGAAAAGTCCTTGTAACATATATCATGTAGTAACAATGATACAGCCAACTGACACCAATTAAAAAGTCACAAATGGTTGCTTTTCTCTAATGTTCTAAGAGCTCAAGGAATTTAGATGTGTACATTAAGGATCAGATGCTTGGTTGCATATTCTACAAACTATGTTTTAAACAAATCAGCATACAGATGGCTGTGACAATAACTACCAGGAAAAAGTGAAGGGTGAGCTGTCAGAAAGTTTGACAGGCCATTGCATATTGAGAGCCTTTCCCTACTGCTCTTTGAATAGTCAGTCCCACAGTATTTCTATACTCTGTCTTGCAGGCAGATGGAGGGTGGATAAGTATTCTGATTAAGGCAAGGGACTGGAGATACATGAAAACTGCAATAAATATTTTTATCCTTCTATAAGAACTTCCAGTTTGACCTTGGATAAATGTTTAGTCTGTCTGACTTGGTTATCTGCATCTGCAAAACTTGGATACTACAACCTTCCAATCTAAAATTTTCTGCATGTTAGAGAGACACTGAGGTACCATGACAATTAAATTACTACTGCAGGCTCAATTTAATTTTTTTTAGCTAATTTTGCAGATTATTTTAATGGTTTTTGAAGAAGCCTTTTTTGCCAGAAACCTGTACAACAAATTAGAGAATCCTGAACTAGTGACACAGAACAGGAAACAGACATTTGCAGACAAAAGGATTAATAAGTTCCCTGGAGAAGAAAAGAGGTATGAAATACACATCTGGACTTATCTAGAAATACTACAAAAAAGGGAAAAACAGCAGAAAGACACAGCATGTGATCAAATGTAAAGAAAAAAAGAAGGAATAGACATGTATTAAAAGTGCCAAGGTCACTTTTTGGGAGACTGGAGAAATTTACTTGGGATAATTAATGATAGAACTCTCCTCTGCACTCAGGTAATCAGATAGGACTGCATCTATGGATTGAGTTATCTGTAAAATTAATAGAAAGAAACACTATTCTCAACAGTTGTGACACATAGAAATTTTAATTCCCAAGGCATATGTTGGAGAACAAATGCAACTAATAGCCAAAGGAACTCTGTATCCCTAAATGTGTTTAGCTGACATGTTTCTTAATCAACTATCCCTCAGAAGTAGTTACTTTTGGTGAAAGTAACTTAAAGTAATTAACATGGAGTTAATTAAAAAGTAGGTTCAATTTAAATTAAAGGGAAAATATACAAAACTAGGACAGTCAGTAAGGTTTGGGATTTCAGAAGGATGTATTTTGATATGGGAATTAAGTAGTAAAGCAAGTTTGGTTAAAAGTCTTTGAATATAGCCCACCTGAGCTTAAGAACTTGAGGTCTGAAGTTTTTCCAAGTCAAAAGTGTTAAACTCAACAGTAAGATGTGTCATGGATAAACAGAAGAGACCTTACAAAAAGAGGATTTATATGTGCATAACCCTCTCAGAACCTGCATAAGCAGAGACATATACATAATGGGAACAAAGTATGACAAAAAGGAAGGTAATGTTTTAAAGTCAAGCTGAGATGGAGTTTGCTAGGAGATGTAAAGTGCCTGAAGTGTCTTAAAAGCAGGTTGGCTTTCATCCCACTGCTTCAACTAGAAGACTATTTAAGATTTCCTGTGACCAAGAAATTCAAAGTTTCCTTTTTTCCCCCCCTTCACCATCTTGAAAACGTTCAGGACCAATTTCACACTACTATTACTAGCAACAATATTTACTTTTGGTTTAAATCTCTCTTCCCCCTCTCTGATTATCTCAGGAAAAGCAGGTGATCCCAACTGTTTTTCTTCTGCTTTTGTTTCCTTTAGTATACTTTTAGTTTCACTGAATCCTTGAATGATGGCAAAAGGGAGTGCAGCTATTACCAAGGTGAACTATTATAAATAGTTCCTTATTGCTGGCTCTGACCCCTCACTTTGTAAATTTGCCTTTTCTTGTGTCCAAAACAGTGCTGATCTCATGGTCACCAACCAAAACTCCTTCTACCAACCCTTCTTGAGTTGTTTCCCTCAGATATGATTACCCAAAATAAATATGCCCATCAATAAACCATTAGTAATACTAGGATGAAAGAAAAACTAGTTCAGATGAAATATTATGTTGATTAGTCCCAGCTGAGGAACTGAAAATAAGTTTTTGGTTACTACATTTTTCTGGAAACTGCAAGGACATTCCTAACTCACTGCTCTACCAAGCAGTAACACTCTGGTAAAAAATCATAGTAGTAAAAAAATCCTAAATAGTTTTCAGATGTAGTTAATAACTATAAAAGGCATTATATGGTGTGTTGTCTGTAATTTGAATAGAAGACTCAAAATGTCTTCTCCTTTTTTATGTTTGAGTTGATTCTTATTTTCTTTCCATGATTAGATTTCTCTCCATATTCCTTATATAAAGCAGTTTTATTTCTCCTTTAGTCTTTGATTTACTTTGAAAAATACAGAAAAGCTGTCTGTTGACTTTTTTTCATGTTTTTGTTTGTTTTGGTTGGTTTGTTTTGTTTTTCTAACAGAGAAATGCCAATCCTACTGTTGATGCATCATTTCTGTTCATCTCCTTGAATTTATGGCTCAGTTTTAAGCATCAGTTTTGAAAAGACAATGGCATTTCCAGATTTGAACCCTGATAAAAAGCATGACACAGAGGGAGAAGGAATAAAATGCCTGGAAAATTAAGACTTATGGCAATGTAATGACCCAAGAAGAAAGCACTTTCACTATAGAGAATTCCCCACAGTAATTTTGGAAATCTCATTACAGACAGATCTTCTGTTACTTCAAGGATAGTTTCAAATACAATTTCCCTGCATTTCTATGTAATGATAAGAAGCATCTCTCTGCTGCTTAAGGCCCAACTCTTGAACATCTGTAATTCAGGACATTGTGTAGAAAAAAATAAACAGTGCAGTATGCCAATTAAATCTCCCAGAAGACTGCATTATCACAGTTTTGTTTGATCATAGCCTTGTTTAGTGTTTTGCAGGGTAATAAATAGCAGAGAGAGATGTAATACGCCTGTTTCTTCAAGTTCGAGTGTTCTAGCTTCACTTGGAAAGCCAGTATTAGCTGTTTCGTGCTCTTAGGGAGGAAGAAAAAGAATAAGGAAGAGCCTTCTTCGAAATGGCTCAACAGCTGGCCTTTCCTTTGGAATGAAAATGAAGGGGGAAAAAAGGAATCAAAACAAGACATTATAATCATACTCTCTGCTATATGATCCTTTCCTCAAACCTTGCTTCCTTTAGCAGCTGAAACTAGACGCCATACCTTATTTTTAGCTTTTTAGGGATTCCTGGTGTTACTAGTTTGATGACAGAAGAGCAGAGGACAAACATCCTTCTTGATGCAAAATAGCTAAGGAAAATAAATGGTTGGTGACTGGTTTCAGCAATTTAAAATTGCCGAAAATTAAAATTCAGCAAATTAAAATTGTCCTCACAGATGCTAAAAAAATTACAAAGTAATTTTTCTGAAGCTGCTACTGGGTGCACACTGCATCAGTAATTAAAAAAAAAAAAGCCAAACCCTATATAAAGGCTACCAATATGCATTTAGTAGTATCTCTATTATTTTCTCTTAATCTGTTTTTTTCTTCCAAAAGTATATATTAATTTATCCATAATAATGTTATTGCTCTTTTGAAAAGATTTCTGCTGACTGGTCTGTTATTTCACAGGATTAATTCTGGATGAAGGGAAAGCTACCACTCTCTGATTGTTTCTCTTGGGCACATATGTCACCTTTCCTTTAAGTTAATAATTTCGTAACCAGTGATATGGCTGATTTGCCCATGAAAATAAAGGTACTCTGATCCTATATGTTATTTATCATTTGGTTTCACAAAGAGAGCACATTTTGATGTACAAATCCATTCTCAAACAAATCTGATTCCTTGCTAATCCACAGAATATTTTGATCTTTACTGGGTAATGAAGTCTTCATTTTTTTGTGTAAAAAAAATCTCATGTATAATACAAACAACATTATCTCCAAAACTGTGATACATCATCATACATGCAAAAACCAAAGCCTTGGGAAAGACAGACTGGCAAGTTAGATGAACCACTTCAATTTTCCATCAATCAAATTATAGTTTATTGTTCAGCTGAACTACCTCAGGCAACACAAATCTCAAAACTGTCATTTTGGAAACATTACATTTTTTTTCTGTCATATTATAACCCAAGCCACAGCCATAAAAAAGAATGTCATACCATTACTGACTGTAATATTCCTTAATTTAAGAACAGCTAATTCATCTGCAATATATACAGTGTTCCTAGTATTTGGAACTTATAGCAGTGTTCCATTACAGTAATCTTATCAAATCCCATTAGTGCATGTATTATTTTTTTAAATAATGGAGATTTTTACAAATTCAATTAAGAATAGAATGGTTGTTTATAACAGCATTTTAATGCCTACATTAAAAATAAGGTTTACATTTCAGAATCATCTAATATTTCAATTATTTGGTTACTATGAACCCTAAATTGTAGGGAATTTAATTAAAAATTAGGCTTCTATGGCATACACTTGATGAAATAAAGTGGTGTCATTTTTCTATTTCTTTACAGCAATGAGTGTCATCACTCTAAGGCTCAGAAGTTTAAAATTAATCAAATAAACGTTACAGGTCTGTTTGTGTTCTGTCACCCAAAATGCATCTATGTCCTTTTTGCTATTTAGGCTATAGAATTCCCCTAACACTGAAAATCAGGACTGTAATGCTTATACATTTTAAATGTTCTATTTGGCACTTACCCTAAATTTCTAAATTATAACTTTACGGTGTTCCTTTATTTATCCACACTGAAGTGCGTATATGAGTTAATGGACAAGTAAAGGGTGAGAATTACAATAAGTGGTTATATTTCTTCCCTGATTAAAATATATAGCATTGAGCCTGTGAAAAGAAAGGAAGTTGCTAATAAAAGTATTCTTCCTTCACCATCTACAGGCTTAAAAATATAATCATGTTACCCTAGGAAATCATAAACTTAATTAGGACACCACTCTTTAAATAATATGTGATGAAATTTAAAGATAACTGAAATGTTGTGAGAAAATGTACTTCACTGCAAAGATATATATCATGAGGACACCTGTCCCCCCTTAATTGACTACCTGCTAAAAGAAAAACCTGCTAAAAGAGCAGATTTACTGTGTAGTGAGGCAATGAATTTAAGAGGTCTCTGCTGAATAAAAAACTAGTTCCATTGGTTGAGCCAGGCCATGTTCTTGAGCAAGTTCAGACATATTAACTGAGTTTTATGCATTTTTAGACACCATTTATTTTTGAAAAATCAGGAATTTTCACTGTAACAATTACTTACGCACCAAAGTAATAAAACTCCAATGGCTGATATTCACCAAATCCAAGGTAAGCATATTCCAGCAAGGATTATTGTAAACAGTTTGTATGTACATGTAAAAAGGTGAGGGAAATCAGTGCAAGACTACTAAGTGTAAAGAATTTAATCACGGTGTTTACATTTCCTTTTGGTTTTGAGTTGCTTTTAATCAAATTGGGTTATTTCATGTAAGGTGCAAATTTTCCTAAGGAATATATTTCTGCTCTTGTGATTCTTATAATTGCTGATTATATTCATGGATCCAGTTACTTTTCTATTAGTCTTGTACACTGCCAAAGGTAGTCAGTAGACAAGAATCAGATACTTACAGATCTTTCTTTAAAGGATCACACTAAGACTCTTGAGTGCACTAGATTTTTTTGGAAACCAAAAATACCAGTCCTAAATTTTCAAAGCATGTTACAATTTAAGCCACTTCATTCCCTATTCACTGAAAATTGTCACACTGGTGAGTATTTTAGGAAGCATTAGAGAAGGTAGGCATCAGATCTTTTCTAACTAACAAACTTATAACTTGTAGTTTTATGTTTGTTCTGTAACAACAATTTTTCTATTTTATACTATTTTGTTTCTCCTCTTAAAAAAAAATTATTTTTCTTTGACCTGAAGGAGGTCAGCTAATCACTTTTCTGTCTCAGATGTGAATTTTCCAGATCTAAACAACCCCTGAGAATGTGCAATCTTTACTCACAAGGTACGTAAAAGAGAAGCAGGAAGAGAGTATCATAAAACCAGTTACAGCAAAAAAGTATGACTGACCCATCTAAAACTCAGTAAGATGGGTTAAATTTGCTTCCTCTCAAGTGAAAATACAGTTTTTGTGACTCATTCCACTGACTCCTGAATATATGTATATTTTCACTATGTCTATAAAAATTCTTGTTTTATCCTGTTTTACAGGAAGCTGGACTTTCTTACTGTGTTACTAGCTGCTGGCAGTGGAAGCACCCAAACCTTTGGCATATTCAGCCTTGCAATAAAATCCAGGGTGTTTCCTGGATACGGTATAATTAACTTCAAATGCTATGTTACAATTATGTTAGGGTGTGACTTAGACAAAATAAAGCACTTCTAAGTGAAGACTGATGTGCAATTCTAAATGCATCTTTTCTTTGTCTATAGGTACTATAAACACGATAGAATACAATAGCAGCAAATGAAATCAGTTTATGTCCCTTAAATTCTGGATTTTAATTTTACAACATGAGATAGATCATTCTTGGTGGTGTCTTTTTTTCCCCTTTGATTATATTTTTAGCTCATTTAAACTCCTGCTGTTTAAGCTATGAGAAGAGCCTAGCAAGTCATGGCCACATTTTGTCTAGTTGCATTTAGGATTATGCATTAGGATTTGTTCAATCTTAGTAATTGTGTTGCTTTTGCAGGGCCTGGTGTCAGAAGCTGCCAGAAGCTTCCACCATGTCTGGCACAGCCCCTCTGTGATGACTCTGAAGATGGACATTCTGCTGGCCAAAGCTAGGCCAACTGGAGATGATGGTAACACCTCTGAAATAACATATATAAGAAGTCAAAACAAAGGTGGTTGGGAATTTTGAATTCTGGCTAGAGAAGAGAAGGAGGGGAGAACATGTGAGGGAAACAACAAGGAGACACCAAGGTCAGTGGAGAAGGAGAGGCAGGAGGTGCTGCAGGCGCCAGAGCTGAGATTCCTCTGTAGGCCCATGGGGATCCACGGGGGATGCAGAGATCCACCCACAGCCCAAGGGGGAGGTGTCCACGCCTGAGTGGGTGGATGCCTGGAGAAGGTTGGGATCCATTGAGGGAGACCCAGTGGAGAGAGGGGGCCCTGCTTCCAGCCTGCAGCAGCCTGTCCTTGGAGGACTGCACCCCGTGGAAGAGTGACCCAGGCCACAGCAGTTTGGGGAGGGCTGTGTGCCCATGGGAGGGACTCACATTGCAGCAGTTTTGAGAGAACTGCTGCTCATGAGGTTTGGAGCCAAGCTGGAGAAATTCACAGAGAACTGTCTCCCGTGGGAGGGACCCCACGGTCTCACAGGGTTTCCTCTTCCTGAGCTGCAGAAGAAAACCTCAGGTGACAAACTCTAACTAGAGCCCCCATCCCCTGTCTCCCTGTGCTGTTGGTGGGAAGGAGAGGGGAGTTGGGGGAAGAAAAGGTGTGTTTTAAGGGCTTCTTTTTACTTCTAATTATCCTTCTTTGATTTTGTTAGTAATAAAATCCCTTTGTACCTTTAAGTTGAGCCTGTTTTGCCCTTGGAGTGTTTTCTGCTGGTTCTTAACTCATGAACCCTTTGTTTAAATTTTCCCTCCTCTGCCCAGCTGTAGCAGGGGAGGGTGAGTGAGCAGCTTTTGTTAGTGCCTGGCATTTGGTCAGAGTCAAACCATGACCGTATCTGGGTATAAAGTTTAATAAAATTAATATGGAAGCTCTCTAGTAGGCAGAATCTGCCACTATAAGTGTTTGCACATACCTGCTTCAGATTCTTTATAAATGCTACCAGCCAATCTATTTACATGGATTTCTAGTTTGCAAGTACAGCTTCCAAAGTAATTTTTCTCATTTTAGTCATGCCAGTGAAACAACCTCCTAAATGTGCCACAAACTTTTATGGTTCTTTTCTTTGGGAAACATATTCAATCAACTATTTTTCTTTTCTTCCAACAAGTTGTAACTCATCTGCTTCCAGGTAAGTTTATTTTTTCCCATTAGTTTGTATGGCTGTCAGGATGCAATCCAAAGTGCACAAGTTTCAGTGCCATCTCAGCCCTGAGACCTTCACCATTGCCCTCACTTCTGAGTACTCCATGCACAGGAGAAGGAAGACAGACTCTTGTGTCTCTCTACCCTGTAGCCATGTTTTGAAGGGGCAGCAGCAGGGCTCAGTTTTTGACTTCCATTCATTCATCCAGACCATACTGTACTCAACAGAGCTCCCTCCAGGGTGAAAGGCTTTGTTCTAAAACAATGGCCCTTTGTCATCATCAATTGACATACTATACCAAGAGTTGCATCAGTTATGTCCCTTGCAATCTGCTTTCTAGAACACTAATATTTTTAACTTTTCTCTTATTTCTTTGTTAACCACCTTATATTAGGGAAAGTATAAGCAGTAGGAAACATGGATGTACCTTTTGAAATGGGTAGAAAACTATAGTTCAGGCATTTTCATGATAAAGAGTGTTTAGTAGACTACAGTCCAGAAAAAAAGTGAACTGAAATGAAAATGTGGATGCATCTTAAATAAGAATTTGTGGATGGGTTTCACTTATGGTCCTATTGTAACGACATGATCTCAGACTCTCCCTTCAATTTATAAATAGTGAAAAAAAAATCAATAAATAGGAATTTATTCGTTTTTTTTCATTAAGCCAATGTGTTAGTAGAGAAATATGGCAGATCCCCAGGTATTCAAACACTGCCTACAGCTTGCCCCTCTCTGAGATATTTTTTCACCTTTGTCACATTTTACAATGCTTTCAAAGGTGACTATCAAACGAGGAGAGAGTAAGGTTTTTAACAAGGCAGTCATTTTTAACTATCAAAGTTCTTTTCATTCTCTACAGATACATATAGAGTAAGACTGGATTTGTAAATTCAGGCCATGGCATTAAACAGAAAAAAAACCAAAAAAGAATTGCTTGTGACATTATTATTTTGGACTGATTGGATCATTGGACAATGTTCTAAAAAAATTTTACAAGTTTGAGTCCAAACAGATCTTTTAGAGAGCAGACTTACAACATTACAGACACAAGTTAATCAAAGCAACACTTTCTCTTAGGTTGGTGAGCAGAGGAGGCATATAGGGAAAAGGAAAGAGAGAAAAAGTTTCTTTAAACAAGTGCATGCAAAGAACTAGAAAGTACTTTGATACTACTTTTTCCCTGAATAAAAATGTGCTCTCTTTTATGGAGGATGAAGCTGTAACTCAGTATCTCTGTGCTTCTGAGCGTGTTAATCCTACACAAATGATGAGTATGGAGCAGTACCAACGATGAAATCTTACAACTCTTTCATTTGTTAAGACATGGAGCACGATTTTTTACATGTGACATGAAAGATAAAATGCTATGAAATACCAAAGAATATAAAAACTAGAAGCCAGAAAATGAGTGGTAGACTTTGAAAATACATCATATTGTCGGAAAATGACCCAAATGTTCTAGTTTTTATGAGGGTGCTTGCTCCCCTTCTGACCTTTTTCCAGATTTGTATTTGGTGCTAGAAGGATATATCTCCCCTTTTGGAAATCTCTTTAAGTAGGCCTGTGGACAACATGTGTTGGATCAAATGTTTCAGAACTTTAGGGCCTTTCAAAGTCCTTTTTTTTTTTTTTTTTTTTTTTTTTTTTTTTTTTTTTTTTTTTTTTTTTTACTATTGCAGTTCTTTTCATTATTACTCATTTTGATGATGGTTGGGTGAACCATTTGGGAAAAAATGTGAACCTGCTCAAAGATCATTGGTTAAAAAATCTGAACCAAACTGAAGCACATATTTTTCATGGTATTTCTCTGTTTCTGTTTTAGAAGCTCCAAAGCACAAGTGGTGTGTGATTTTTTCTGTCTGTACATGTGTCTTTATATGCTTTTGTGCCCTACACATAAAGACAATGTTTCACTATGATATAATTAGCCTGAAGCTGACCCACTCTTCTATGTCATGATCACTAGAATATGACTATCCCAAAGACATAGAAACTCTTTCTGGATATGAAATGAATTTTTGTGTTTTTAGTTTATTCATAATTTTGTATTATTGCCCACACTGAAGTATTTTTTATATATATATATATATACATATATATAACAAGTGCAAAGTAAAAAAATCAGCTATGTAAATATATATTGTATGTACTTCATGATTTCTGAAATTTTGAAATATATTTCCCAAATAGTTACACTTACTACAGACTGCTCCCTTAGAACTTTAGTGTCTCTATCTTTCTCTTTTACAAATATATATATATATGCATATAATGTGGTATCATGTAGTGTGATATCAGATTCACTGGCAAAGATCTGTATTCATAAAAGATGACAGAGTCAAACTATACCAACAAGAACATTGTTATATATACAGCAACTGAAGCAGTCAACAGAATTAAACAGCTGGGATAGAATAGTAATATTAAAAAAAAGTCAAATAAGTGAATCACTGTTATAAGAGTAATCAACAGTTCTTCATATTTCATGGTGCTAAGGAAAGAAGCTGTGTATTTGCATGCAAAAATATTTAATTTAAAGAATGGGAAAAAACATACTTATTAGAAGAATAGCATTTGAACAGGTTACTCAGTGAGATTGAGGAAGCCCCTGTAATGGTTATTTTTTAAGAACACTAGACAAATATCTGCCAGTAACACTGTGTAACTGATCCCATACAGAGAAGGGGTGTAGATTAGATGACCTCTTCAGGTTTCTTCCAACACATGTCCATAAAGTTCTGATTGAAAAAAGCCCAACACAAATATTTATTGGACTTTTTTTTTTTTTTTTTTTGTTAACAGAGTTGGTTACTTTATGATTCTATGAAAGAGCAGTGAACTGGAAGGAACTGACAGCAAATGTTTTAATTTGGCAGTTTAGGGGAAAAAAAGATCTTTGCACTTATTTTGATGTCTATTACTGGCAAAATACACAAATGAAAAGCTGCCCAAATGTATTTGAGACAAATTCAGCCAAGTAATTCTCTTTCAATATGAGACATGTGATTAGGTCTACAGCCAATGTCTGAACTCTTTACTTGCATCTTTCACATTACAGCTTTGAAAATCTATTTTGATATATGTATACAAAGAGACAGACAGGCAGATATGCACACCCACTTTCTTTAGGCAGTCAACCTGAGGAAAATATGACTAAAATTTTATTTTGCTGGTGCATAACAATGCAAAGTTACAGTTAGTGTCATTGAAGAAAGCCAGAATAAGGACAATGGTTATATCCCTTTATTAGGTGCATTAAAATACTTCCAGTTGATAGCTGAAACTGTACTCATACAGAATTATCTGACTGCCATTACTGGAAGTGCCATTTCATGACACTTACCTCTGAAATCAGGAACTGCACATCAAGTGGTGACAAAAAAGCTGAAAAATATGCAAATATGAAAAGCCTGTTTTTTGGCTTTTCATCAGAAACAGGGTGGAGAAAGGCTTGGCAACTCCAGCTACAGGATTGGACAACGTGTTGAATCAACCACTTTATTTCCAAGCACTTTTATGGGTGTTGGAGAGAAGAGTCAACCTCATAGGCATCTTGCACTCTTCAAAATGGAAAGGCTGGGATTCTTCATCACCTTACACACATCAGATGGAAGAAAAGCTTCTATTCAATGCACATTCATGATAGCCAGGAAAGTATAACCATAGCTGCTCTTGGCAATTCTCCACAACAGTCAGAGAGATGGATTTCCAGCTCACTTCCACAAAGTCAAGGACATTCAAACATTGGTAAGATAAGACTTGAGTGCCACATTGGGTGATATCCAGATGTATTGAGATTCCAAACATAAAACAAATGCCCTAAATACCCCAAACTTTTAGTTTTCTTTTCCAAGTGAATAAATCCAGCTTTACATAAAGAACAGGTTTTGAAAAATTATGGCTTTTTCAAGACTCTGTTATTAAAAAATATGTCACAGACGGTGGCAAGAAAACAGATATTTACAGCTTCTTTTTCCTAAGGCTTAAAGTTGTGAGGAAATTATCCAAGTTACTTAAAGTATTACAATAATGCCTTAATCACTTTTACTCCTTTTCTTCCTACCATCATCATCAGCAAAACCAAAAGCAGGCATAGCTCAACTTGCTTCTAAGAATATCACAAAACTGTTTCAACATCTTATTTTATCCATATATTTCAATCATATTTTATTTCTTCTTCAGCTTCTCCTTTTAACATCCTTTACCAAACTTGTTTTCAAAATTGTAACTTTATGCATTCAATTTGCCTTTGACTGTTTTCCAGTTTTGATTAATACCTTCACATTCAAAGATCTTTGAACAGTTGTTTAGGCCAGCAGTTGCTTTAAACTCTTGAATTTCAAGTATAAACTTATTTGACATCATAATATATTTGCACTTAAGAAATGCAATGAAATAAGAAGTAGCCTTATTATTTGGACTACCAATAATTCTTAGGTCATTTGTTAATCCTTTCTTATTTTACAAAAGTGAGTAAAATTGTATTTGAAGTATAGCAGTACCAAGCATGTTCTTATGAGGCAGGATGCTAACTGATACAGTTCAGTAAGGTTGTAAACAACTGTTAGGCTGCGCTCAAGAGGCTTTGAAATCTCCGCAGAATCCCTTTCTTCTGCAAGCCATGCCAGGAACAATAAGAATTAAGTGTGCTGAAACTTAATATTTTGGAACTGCTCTGGCGTGGGTGTAAGGCAAGATGTTTTTGACAAATTCAGGACAAGTAGTTTGCATACAAATGAACAATTTGTTCTTGAAAATGTTCTTTCCATCTTGTTTTACAATTAAGCACAGTCAGGGACAATTGTTGGTATAAATTTTGATGATTATCATGAAAACTTTGGCAGTGAAAACCAGTGAGAACTTACTGTGGGAGGATGTCAGCCCTTCCAGCTCTCTGGTCAACATCCCATAGCAACTGAAAAAAATAACCCCCAAAAAATTAACTCCCACACTTTTACACTACATATGGCAAAGGATAGGATTTTTAGGATCTCACACTTCATAGTCTTACTCATATTACTAATACTGAGGCCTATGTGGTAGAACTTGGAGACTCAAAATTTTAGGAAGCTCGATTAGGTAGAACAAAGAGCAAATTTTTGGATGAGTCTTCAAGATATAATTTTCAGTGCTTCTAGGAATTTCATATATTTTGGAATACTCTTACACAGAAAATGGGTTTTTTTCTGGCTGCAATTTCATGTCCACTTATACTAGATTTTTTGCACTACTGGATACTAACTTGATTTTGTTCAGATATCAATATGCCATTGTATTACTGCTGAACTGGTCAAAGGATACAGTATAGCATTTATATAATCTTTCTTCTTTTATAGGGGTTTCAAGTCACCTGTAGGAGGAAAAAAAACAACATCTGATCCAACAAAAGGTTGATGGTACAAACATAGTAATGATCCCATACCAAATGAGTACTTTGCATCACATGGCTGTGGCATTTCCAGTCCTAGAACAAGCTCTGAAGCAAGATTTACTGTATTGTCAAGCCATGGCCTGAGGGTTTTTAAGTAGCTCGATTAGAAGATTCATACTGTCACATAGCAGGATCTGTTGAGCGCGATGAAAGGTTAGTATTTCACACAATGATTTGCAAACCTTCAGCTGAAATCCAGTAGGCTTTGGTTTCCTTTGGGGGTTTTTTTGGTTGTTTTTGTTTTGTTTTGTTTTGTTTTGTTTTTTCCTCCTCTTGGGGGATGCTGATTGTGTGTAGCTGATTGTGTGTATTTTTCTTCCAAGTTTTGCTAGGTCATTTGCAATTGATACCGCAGCAACTTCTGGTCAACGTGTGATACATTCTTTTCTAAGAAAACAACAACATCCTAGCTCATACTAAACTTTTTCTTAGTATGTCTAGAGTAAGGGTACTAAAACTTTATCTTCAAGATAAACTTTTAGTGAAATAAGAATTATATATAAGGACAGTTCTCTGAACGTTTCATATAAAGAAAATTGAAACTAGAAGCTGTAGTCAAATATTTCACCCTTTATGAACAGTGTAGTTCTGCTTCAAGATAAAAGTGGATTTCAGAAAAGGATATTTAATTAGGAAAAATAGCCTGATTCAATCAGGTCCAGATGAAAGGAAGGTTGTTTCTAAGTCCAAAATGCAAGCTGTCTTTCAGGACTCACTCTTGGCTAGAACTGAATGTTCCCCTAATCCTGTTTACAGTGAGATGCTACAGATTCCTACAGAAGTTACAGAGAGTTGTTACTAAAATCATTAATGTATGTAAAAAATTCCAGGAGATTTTGCCTTTATGATATATTTAACTATTTTTTTATTATTTTCTTAATTTTTTTGTAAGGTATTTAGGTGAAGTATCAGGACTGCATCCTTCAATAAACATTTTTTTATTCTGCCCCTCCCCCCATTCCTTCCAAAATGTAATTTTTCTGCATAAAAATCTATCCCATTTGACATAGGAAGTGTGATTGCTATCCAGCAGCAGGGTATCTAATAATTTCCCCCCTTATCTATTGTTGATCTTTCAATTTGCTTTACTTGCAATGTAAGATATGCTACCCATTTTGGGAGACACATTCTTGGAGATGCAATATAAAATAATGCTTTGACTAGATGCATTATTTAGAAATACTTGTTTGACTTAGCAGTTATTAACAGTTTTTGACTTAGCAATTATTAACAGTTTTACTAAGTGTACTATTAAAGCCATGTCCCATTATGCAGTTATACATTCAAAAGAGGATCCCCACTCTAAAATGTTATTGGGTTTTTTTTTTTTCTGTAAGTCAGCACCTTAATTAAAAAAAAAATATTATAAGGTTTTCCACCATGTTTTGAAGATCTACAGAGGTAAGCATGCCTGTAAGTTGCAAGTCTTAGGGCTGACAGATATCACCAAATACAAACCAAATCACCAAATACAAACCAAATAACCTTCACAAATCGAGCCTTAAACTGAATAGTAGTGCAAACAAGAAGCTAACACAGTCTTTAGAATAGTCACATGAAGCAGTCTGACTGTCTAATAAGTTGCCTGGCTGGCCAAGAATACCACTAGGAAAAAAAAAAATCACACTTCAAAGAACCAGGAGGGTGTCTTCAACAAGTCAGAAATTGGTTTTTGACCTTTCTGACTCATGCAAGCTTTCCGGATCCCCACCTGTGGTTTCTTTTCTAAATGATTTGATGATAAAAAGATAATATTTTTTCTTCTTTTGAATTGAAGAAACTCCTCCCTTTTAGTATTGGCTATAACACTGCTGAAGCCAGCTCTCTCTAGTATTGCGCTTTCAGGGGTAGAAATTAGAACTGTCTCTGCTATGTTTCTCTGCATTGCATTTCCTACAATATTAACAGCCTGAGTAGTAGAAATCTTCACTGTAATTGCTCATCAGTATACAGTTACTGCAAAATGAACACTACAACCAGTTTAAGGTTTGGAGGGGTTTTTTTGAGTTAGATAAATTCATAATGTGTTTGGTTTGTTTGAAGGATGGTTTGTTTTTTAAAGAAATAAGACATGAAGTTTTAAATGCAGCATTGACTGAAGTTGATATTTTCAAAAGGCAAGTTAAGGTTTGGAGGGGTTTTTTTGAGTTAGATAAATTCATAATGTGTTTGGTTTGTTTGAAGGATGGTTTGTTTTTTAAAGAAATAAGACATGAAGTTTTAAATGCAGCATTGACTGAAGTTGATATTTTCAAAAGGCAAGTTAAAGTTTGGAGACTGACATTTTCCGCAGCTGGGGCAGAGGCCTGATTTTTGAAAGTGCTGTCAGTCATGACTCTTTAAAATGGGCACTACCAATCTGAAAAAAAATCCCAAATATCTGGCCAGACTCAAAATCTTGGATTTAGCTCACTTAGGGTTTTGGGTTTTTTTTTTTGCTTTAATGCAAAATGCCAATGAAAGCAAAACTCAGTAATAACCATCATTGTACTCTGTTTTTAATTATATGGAACATGAGTCTTCAAAAAGTACTAAGGTATTCTAAGCAAAGCCTATGTGGTGCTTAGGTCAGAGGATCTGCATATGCTTAAGATGCTTAACACTTCACAAAACTAAACATCTGGAAGTGTCCTGCTGTAGAAATAGATTAAAACCTAAATTGGAAAGAAAATGCAAGTAATAAGAAACACCAGAACTTAGACTCATTTGGAACAAAATGACTGAACAAAAGATTGGAATCCATAACTGAGATAAAACTAGCGGGTGACTTGTTAAACCCCCCCACAGGATGCTAAACATTTTTTTTTTTCACAATCCTTCATTTTTATTGAGAACAAGATAACCTTCTCCCTCAATTTTTGATCTCCCTGAAAATAATCAAGAAGATTACAACTTCTTTCTGTTTTTAACTTTCATCCTGCTGAGAAACTCTGAAACACTTTCAGCGGGTCGTCCAGACAGTACTAGTCATTATGTTTAAGAAGAAGTGCTCTTGAAGTAGTATGTATGAGAAATGGAAAACAATTTTGATAGTAGGAGCTTAAAAATCATACATAATATTGCTGAAAGTGCAATACAAAGTAGTACTGAGAAAATTTGTGAAACTGTGGAAACAGAGTAAAAATCTCAGTTGCTGATTCCAGGAAGTACTCAGTACTTTTTCTTTCTAAAATAGTTGCACTGCTTAGCAACGTAAATAATGTTTTCCTTTACCATAAAGTTCTGTATTGTCTTGAATTTTTGTAATACATTCATAAAAGACTGCTGTCTCCTTCTACCTGTGATATCTAAGTGGACCTATGGAGAAAGTTTCTTCTGCTAGGATTCCCCACTTCATTTTCTATGGTGCAACAACGTGTATGAGTCTGCTCTGCTTCACTTTTCTCCTTTTCCCCCCAGACTCAGATTTCTGACCAGCAGCTTCAACATATCCTGCCCCTCTATCTTTTGGTGTACTGAGGACATTAATTGTCAAGAAGAGTCTGAAAGGCATCAGTGGGGTACCAGCTCATCCCCATGTTTTTACTGTGGCTTGAACATTCACTAGGATCATTCTGGCTGCAAGGATTTTCAGGGGGGGCATATACTGGCTTGCTGGGACACAAATGCAAGGAACATCTAATTTGAATCTGAAAAATGCAAGATGAAGAAGACACGTTTCAGAGCTGGATCTTTTTAAACCTCTATTTTGCAGCATTTTATTTATATTTTGTAAGTGCTTTAGAGGAAATTATATTTTTTATCTAGACAATTCATATGCAAAAACTTCAGTTTTTTAAAAGAAAAACCAAATAATTTTCTAAACTACAGGAATCAACTTCTATGCTAACTATTAATATGAAAATTCTTAGGTCAAGATGGAAGAACTTTTAATAGAATATGGCTCCAGTATATTTCAGATATTTAAAATACCCTCTGCAGTGTTTATAGTGGCATAGTGGCATAGTACAGCACAAGTAACTTCAGTGAATTGTGAATAAGCCCAAATACATATCCCAGTGTAGTTCACAGAGAAACTCCCACTTAGATTACTGAGAGCAGAAGCAGGCAGCCCTAAATTAGTAATAGCTGATGTGTCATTAGATTTATCTTCTGCAGCCTAGGACCACTTCTATGTGTCATGATTCATTGCAGGTTCCAATGTAAATTATGAATCCAGGAGAAGCTGGTAGTTATACATTGCAAGTTGCAATGACTGGAATTCGTGTTCTGGTACTTCTTCTTTCTTTTAACTATGTACATCAGGTTAACAGTAAAAATACTGTTAAAATTCCCACCTCTTTGCACTTGTTTTATCAGCATCCAGTATTGTTCCTCCATTGCACAGAAACTTTCTCCTGTCTCTAACCTGTGCACTGTGCTAACCTAAAATTCAAAAATTAGATTTTCCTTTCCCAAGCCTTCCCCTGTGCTCAGCTGGTGAGTTTTGTTAACAAAGTGATGAATTCAACCCTAGAGCTGGCCAAGTTCAGTGCAGAGTAAAGTGATTTCCATGTTGCTTGTTCTATGACTCACTGTGACCATAATGAAGTGTGGGTTGGTATGATTTTCAGAGGACTGACCTTGCATCAAAATCTGTTCTCATTAAGCAAAATTCCCAATGAAAGTCAAAGCACAATTAACAACCACAGAATTTTGCCATAAGCAGTAAGCACTAAACTAAATGAGACAGTGTTGATTATGCAAATAAACAGCCACCCTGGAAAGCTGGTCTATTGTCTAAAACAATGCATTTCTAGGATTATTTATGTTATGATACTGATCAGAACTGGAACCTTATTATGCTAGATCTTACATAAACACAAATTGCAGGATTACAGTGTGGTTTGCTTTAAGATTCCATAAGTAACAAACCACAAAAAATGGTCTCAGGTCTGAGGGAATTTTGTGCATATCCAGTTTATTCATTATCTAACAATATTTATACTCTCTAAAATTTTGTCTCTAGTAATTGAAGGACAACTTGAAACTGAAAATAGCTAACTCAGTTCTGGCAATTAAATTAAAAGCTTTGCCATGTGAAAGCTGTAGATACTGAAAGCATATTTATTTTATTAAGGAAAACATGAACTTTTTATTAGATGCCAAAGTAGGGCATGCAGCACTTTTCAGTGGATTACACTTTCGCACAAAATTCTTTAGCAAAACTAGAAAATCTTGCACAAAACATTCAGTTGTTAGTTGTAAATTATTGCAATGTGCATGGAGATTACAGATTTGGAGTCTCAAAAGATATACCACTGAAGGAACCATGAAGTAGGAGAACAGGTTTTTCACCTTGGAAAGAAAGATTTGATTCCTTCCCTTTATAAAAAGAAGGTGCAAAAGCCACTTCTAAGTCTCAGTCTGTAATCTCTTCTACTCTCTGGTTTGCATATATACCTATTTGCTTATTTTAGACGTAATTTCTGTTTTCTTTCTGTCTGGGAAAGCAAAAGACAGAAACTTGAAGTGGAAGTGGTTTACTGGCTATACAAGAGAAACAGTTAAATTTTCCAACTTCTAAATGCTGTTGCATGTGCAAAGTAATCTGAAAAATGCTATTTAAGAAGCTACATTCCTGCAGATGCAGAAAACTTACAGTTCAGTCCCAAGATAGTCCACACCAATGAGAGAAACAGACAACCAAGCTGCCGGTAAGAAAAGCAATACTTGAGTGATACAAACCACAACAGTAGGTTGCACAAAAGGATCTTTGATCAGAAAACTAATGGTAAAAAATTATAGCTTCTCTTTAAATGCTAAGGGCCAGCAGATCTGACCCTTACTATAAGTAGTGATCTCTGTAATGTTGGAATCTTAAGTTCTTTAGCAACACAATGAGCTAGACTGAAATACTGTAACAGGCCTAGAGCTTTCCTTCTAAAACATCCACGTGCTATGCCTGGACTGACTTCCTGCCATCACACAAGCCAGTGGTGGTTAATACACATCACACGCTACATTTTTTTAAATACATAGCACTCCAGTATTTTACTCAACAACACTGTACACATAAAAGGCCAGACAACAGATTGGAAGTTCTTCCAGGAAATATTACCTTCACACCTTCCTTTTTTTTCTCCAGGTGTTTTTATCTTTTTATCAGTGAATATGATAATTTTTTTTTTGGAGGTTAAAGTACTTCTCATTCATTTCTTCTTTATTTGGGTTCTATAGTCAGGGAGCAAGAAATTGGGGAATTTTTTATGGGGACAAAGAAACCCAAAAGGAATTAATTTTTCAAAAGATTCACTTCTTGAATGACTATTGCAAATCTGTTATTCCTTATAAATTTTGAACTTAAATCTCTTTTTAATTTTTTTTTTAAAATGAAAGCTATTGAGATATTGTTTTGCTTTTCCTTTCTCAGGAAGGGAAACCTTTTTTAGCTGTTTTAGGGTAGATTTTCAAAACAGTTCATGGGAGGTGCATATATAAACCCAAACAATAAAGCTTAATATAATTTAATCAAGATGATGTACATAAAGAAACAAAGTATGGAAACGTACCTTGTAAGTTCTACCTTTCCCTTCTACCTTAATCACCATTTCAGAAATGTAGATAGGAATTCTCTTTCAAAGGAAGGAAACACCATATTCCATGTTTTCACCCATAATGAAAGAATATAGCTATAAAACGTCTCAAAAAAGTAGCAAACAAGTAATGATGCATGGTTGCCTTTGCTTGCTACAGGTTGCTGTTCTATATGGAGAGTATCATCTTCCTCCCTTAGTGAACATTGCATTACAACAGACCATTTCCTGCATGATCAATTATCCCATTATAGTGTAAAAACAAAATTAGAGTAAATCCAAACAGTATTAGGGTTTTGTGTATTTTTATAGAAAACAAAACTAATATAACTTTCTCAGCTGAAATTGTAGCCAATACTTATACAGTATAATATTGTTTAAAACATGTTCAGCCATTGCATTGCACTTCTTTTTCAATGGATTAGCTAAATGTTTAGCTAAATGATCATCAATAGATTTAGTTTGTAAAGTCAGTTCTTTTGTTTAGAAAGGACTGGAAAAATTTCCAGGATTTCTCTCTATAATAGTACCTCTAATATAGAAGTCAACTATAAATTGTGAAAACACACACTGTGGACTGTACTGACATTCTTGCTAGGACTGTGGTTATGGATGTGGTAGGAAGGGGATGCTTACAAAGAGAAGAGACTGGAAGTCTTTCCTGCATGCCTGATAATTTCCTGCATTGTCAAATTCAGTGACACTCTTAAGTTCTCTCCAGACAACTTTGTTGAAGTCCTGAGATAAATACTTGAAAATCTATGGGTAGCAAAAGGAGCATTTTTAGCACTTGTTGACTGAGATTTTTTTCACTGCTTCTGATAGCAGATGCTAGAGATAACTTTTCAAAAGTTTCAAAAGTTCATATATAAATTACTTTCAATAACACAAAGTTAAACAGGAGACTGATAAGGTAAATGCTTCATTTTTGCAGTTATTAATTCTGAAAGAGATTCATCCAGAAAGAGAAGAAAGGAATTCTCAAGGAAACGATCATGTTGGACCACCTTTTCTTCAGCAGATATCAGTGAAGGAAAAGGTTCAATGTCCAACACTGGAAGAGAAGGGCCAACTTATCTGTTGCACATACTACTGTAAAGCTGGAGACAGTTCAACCAAACTGAATTGAGGAGCAGTGGTAGGTGCACCAAGGCCAAAGCTTTTCATGGAAACGTACATGCAACATCACCAAAAAAAAAAAAACAGTACAATGCAGCAGGTTGGTTCAACACTACCTCAGAGTTGTTGCTTTGAACTCTACATGAAGTGAAATCAAACCTGATGAAAAGGACTGTGTGATTTAGCAATAGCATTTATCTATTTGTTTAAGGAATTCTTTCACACAGTCTCTAGAAAAGCAAGTTAATACTTAACTCATATGTCACACCGTATCTTCAGCTAAAATTCTTACTGCTTGTGTATTCCTGCTTCATTTTGCATAAGCTGACATCATATACTGAAAGAGAAAGAGGGCCAATGTGCTTCTCAGAAACCAAGTAGTCATGAGGGTTTACCTGCCACTACAGATATGCACATGCACACACATGTACACACATGCAGACACATACACACACACATACACACACATGCATGCAAGAAATAGAAAAAACAACTCAGCAATTGCAAGAGTCGCAATTTACCATGGAAGCCTCTACTTAATATTCCGCTTGATCTGCCAAGTTTATAGCCTGGCAAATCTGAATACAAATGTCGATGCAAATGAGGATTCATTATTCTTACATCGTCTTTGTGTTGAAGCTTAATGTAACTTGGTTCCTGTGGTTGCTCAGGGAATGTAGATTGCAAGACAGGAGGAAAAAAAAGCCTCGACAAAACCCAGAGAAGCAAATAAGGAAAAGAAAAGTAACAGAAATGGAAATAAATGGAAAAAAAAAAAAAAGCTATGGTTTCAGACTAGTAAAACATCAAACCAGTGCATTACATTCTCCCCCTATTTTCTTATATAAGGTACATTTGCTTACCATTATCAGCATAGAAGGAGTTAACTAACCAAGACCATTCTCCACAGAGTCAAAACATAACAATCCTCCTTTTACTGATTATACAATATTGTGCCCATTGTAAAGTCAGTGCCCCATTTATCTGAAAATTTTAACATTCTTTCATAATTATAGAGCTCATCGGCTGGTAGACCCTGTACATTTAGATCTGTGAGAAGATTATAAATGAATTTAAAACCACCCCACCATTTCTGCTTCTTTCATTATAAATTACTGCTGAATAATTCAAAAACACGTTAAGAAAACTACAGTACGATTAATAAACTATACAATGAAAATCACAATAGTTTAAATCATACATTTATTGTCCCATTTATAGCCCATCACAAGCAAGGGTTGAAAAGTACCAAATTAGAGAAAACATGAAATGCTGCAAAATTATAATTAGATCCTCAATGCCACACAGTACATTGTTCTGATGAATCTTTTGTACGGCTAGCTTATGCTTACATATAAATACCTTCTCAGTAAATAAAAATGTACTGTAGGCTTGACTTTTAGAGAAGCTGTAAAGCTTAGCATATGCGATGATCCCAAAGTCAATGCTGTAAGGCTTGCTTCTTCATCCATAAATAAAGCACATTTGCATCCATTCAGTCAAATTAGCTCCATATAAAAAGGTGGTTATAATTAGCTCCTCTTTCAGGTTCACGGTTAAAACTCAAGCGTGCCTGCCGTCTTGATTAAATCCACCATCGTCTTCCAATAGCTAGTGCTAATTCTTCCAAGGAAATATTCAGTTGAGGTGTTATTTTATTCTGCACTGCTGTTAGTTGTCTAATTTACGCCAAGTCCCTGCAGTGCTCTCCTTAAGCCATCCTCTTTGTCTTGCCTTTGAAATTTACCAAATCTTACAAGAAATCAATACTTAATTGATTATTCACTTTTCTGCAGCTTCAAACAGCAAGCACGCATAAGATCCTGGAGTAGTCACCCGGTTTCCAGTGCAGGAGGTTGCTTGGTGGCAGGGATCTGCAAGTATCCAACAGCAGGCATTCCACGGAGCTGTGCAGTGGCGTACAGTGCCAGCATCCAATAAAGAAAACGAAGATACTCTAACGAAGCAGGAAAAGTTCCCATGTGAGACAGATCCATATCAATGCTTTAAATAAAAAGCAGAGGCACTGGCTTTCAGATAGAAGAGCACCATTCTCTTTGCAGCTACCCCTCTGTTCTTTCCTTACCCTTTTCTTCCTATGGCACTGGAGTGGAATATCCAAAGTGCCACCGAACTCACAGAACTCCACGTCGGAACGGGGGTGAGGCTCGTGCTGTACCTCTGACATGGAATAAGGATGGCAAGCACGTAACATTACGAAATGTAGGACAAATTCAGGCGAGAGAGAGAGAGGGAGAGCAAGAGACAGATGGCGGATCTGGCTGGGAGCCAAAGCCAGTGAAATGAATTACATTGCTGAATAACTGTACACCATTGATTCTGCCACTTGTTGCTGCATGGCAAAAAAGGGCCCTGACGTTGGCAGGAATCTCCTCGTGTGTCACGCATGCCGCAGATAACTTTTCGCACGTAATTCGCCGCACCGACATTGACACACTACGTGTGTGTGTATGTGTGTGTGTGTGTGTGTGTGTGTATGAAAGTGAGTGAGTGTGCACGAGGGAGAAGAGAGAGCCAGAGTGCATGTGGGGGGTGTGTGGGTATGTGCCTGTGTGCACGGTGTGTGTGCCTGTGCGCGCGCGCGCGTGGAGGGGAAAACAATCACTGCAATCCAGCCATTTTGTTTAATGAAGAATGGAAGGCTGGCATTCAGAGACGTGGTTATGTGCTGCATATTAATGTGTGCTCTGTAGACATCCTCCCCCTTTTTAGATGAGTGGCACAGGAATGAAGCCCTCTATAGAGCAGCCACCGTGGGAGCAGGAGCTCACAAGGTAACATATCATCACCGAACCTACGGATGTGGCACCCACCGCTCTGCAGAAGAACAAGTTGCTCTCGGATGAGGACGAAAACCTGGTCCCATGGTTATGATGTTTGGGTGCTTTTGAAAAGATAGCCAGAGTCGAAGCAGATTGTTCAATAAATGCTTCGTACCCAGGATGAAGGGAGACATTATGGGATGCCCAGGGGGCTTTGGAAATCAAATACAATGTTTGAGTAGCACAATTTGAGGTACATTATAAAAAAGCAATTTGAATTGCCAATGAGGCGACACATATCTGCATGCTAATTAGACCTGTGTCAAGCTTAGTCTGCGGGGTTGTGTTGATGGCTAGGAATGTGCTTGTAACTCTGCTGAGAGATTGTTTCTGCATAAATTATCAGCTTTGTCCTACTGATCATTTTCTGCAAACAAACATGAAATGTAAGATCAAAAGGCAATTCTGAAATTAAAATTATTGATTGATCAAGCCTAGATTTCAGAATCTAATTAGAGGAGGCACAAACAAAAGCTGATATTATTACAGATTGTGCCTGAGCTAGCAGCCAGATTGTGCAAGTCTTGTAATTTATCTTTGTTTATGCAGCCAGGATATTAAAAATGTAATTAAAATGGTAAAATGATCTGATCAGAAATAGCCACCTAGTGGCAAGTATATTATTTTAAATGGATTATAAAAACATTGATCTGTGCAAATAAAAGGTTTTTTCATGACAAACATAGCAGCTCATTGAAATTTGCTGAGCAATTTGTCTTTTGCTAATAAGTTGTCTTTTGTGTTTTGTTCCATAGATAAGCAGAATCATTTATAACCCTCATTTGCACACTAATAAACATTCTGTTATTACAGGTGGTGTTGGGAACATCTTTCATAAATTATGGCACATGAAAATGGAAGAAAACAATAACCCTTTTTTAGACACGCACTACATACATTTTGTAAAATTAGAATATTCATCTGACAGCAGCAGCAGAAGTTGCTTATTAAATCATTCTATTGCTCTATTTAAACTATGAAATGGTAGAAACATTGCCAATATGTAATTCAGCTTCTTGCCTATTTTGGCTACTTAAAAATTCTATACAAAACACAGAGGGCCTAATTTACTAAGTTTGTGCAGATTCAATTACTAAATTTCATGGCTATAAAGAGGTCTCTGTGACTTATACATTTTTACCCTCATTTAGTACCTTTCTAGAGTTGCCAACTGGATTAAGCATTAAAAGAAGAGACTGTTTAATTGCACACAGTATAGAAATTAGTTTTGAAATTTCTCTGTAATCACGAGCTATGGGCAGTTAAATTGCCAAAGGAACTTCTGTCATATGTTAATGAAGCCATATTACAAAAAAACCCCAGAATATAAACAGTTTTTCAAGAAAATATATTCAAAAGATTGTAAGTTCATGAGCAGGGCTTAAGTCGTGTATTTCTTCTTGTTTCAGATTTCCACATGAAACCACTATGGAAATGCTCAATTCCTTTTAAAGAAATTCACAATTTAGGGTCCTGTCAGCAGCTCTGGGGTCTTTTGTTAGGTGCACTTAAAATGCCAGATTAAATATTAATATGTGGTTAGAGTTGTGCTATTTTGCAAGCCCTGAAACCCTATTAGTAAATCATGATCTGGTGACTGATGCAAGAAATTTCAAGGCACCAAGAGTGCAGATTGCCCATCAATCTGATGGATCACTAATTTTTACTAAATCAGGCCCTTGGACTTCTAGCTGTAAGCAGATGTATGTTTCATTGTGACGGGAAAAGCAGTCCAAATAACAGAGCAATTTTCTGCACTGTATGTGTATCGTAACAGGCAGAGTTGTTTTGCATAATCAGTGAGTTATTTGAATACAAGTGTTCATTTAACTGGCTGTGCATGACTGATGCTGTTCTTGAAAAAAACCAAAAACCCGCATTTTGAGCTGGAAGGGAAAGTTGCATTATTTTCATAGAGTAGTACTAGGATTTGAAAACAGTGTAGTAGAGCTCCAGAAGGATGCTGAGTAGGAATGCCAAGGCAAAATCAGTCACATATTCTCACCCATCCCAAGGAGATTTACCCCTTCAGTAGGCTTCATCAACCACTGACAGTAAGTCATACATGCAGGGATGAAGAAATATCAGGAAAGATCCTGAAGGATCAGCCAAAGGAAAATGGAACCCAGAAGAAGGGGTGGAAAGCAATCTGAGTAAAAATACTGGAAATACTATTAGATTATAAACTACTGATGTAGAGAAGACATATTCATCATGACATATGGCACACTTAGATACATATCTGAGTTTCAGCCTTCCTAACCTCTTTAGAAAAAAAAAAAAACCACCTCTGAAGCCAAATCACACACTGTTTATTGACATTCCTTATGTCACACAGATGAATCTTGACTTCTAGTTCCTTATAATATGGATTTAAGCAACTGAATTAGGTATTTAATAATTGTGAAGAGTTTCATGTATGCAGATATTCACATAGCATATATTGCCTTCAATTCATATCTGTCTTTTTGGCTTTCATATCTCCTCTCTCTCTTGCTTTTTAGCAGTCTGCTTACACTCATATAGACCTTAGCATTAGAAAGAGATGTCTCCATATCTTCTCTGCCACTGCTGCTTGACCAACATTGAGTAGTACAGGTCTGGTAGAATGATAAGTCTTGTATATATCTGTATGTTTCTTAAGTTGCCCTCTTTAAACATGCTTAAAAGAAATCCCAATCCTAATCTAATAAAACACAATTAATAAATTCAAGTTTTATTTTTTTGATGAAGTCTACAATTAGTCTTTACAGTTAATATATTGAAATCACAACACAGAGTATATGCAAATAAATACAAAGTACAATAATTCAAGGCTTACCCAAGCTGATGGATAGCCTTCTAAGAAAGTAGTGATATTTTTGCTCTGTTGGCCATTTATACTATTTTCAAATACTAAAGAATTTCTTTCATTTAAAGAAAGCTATCCAAATCAATAGACCTTCTGGTATTGACATTGTGAAGCAATATGCAGCAACACCAACCATCCTGAAACATTCCAGTGGGCTTTTAATGTGAGCGAGAGTCTGCTGGGAGCAGCCTCCATGACTGAGGCACATGGAGGGTGTTCTAATTTCCACTAAGCCCTGATCAATGGGAATTTATTACACTTAGACAAATAGAAAGCCAGACTGTGCAAAACTGAACTGCCTCGAATGTACAGCCCACATCAGAAAGATACATAAACATTAAAAGTAAAGCAAAATAGTAAAACAATATGTGGATGTCTTTTTAGACCTCCTTTTGCACAAAGCCAATGCTTTGCTACTACATCCTGTGAAAATACAAATGCTGACAGAAGAAAGCTTACACGTACTTAATGGCGTTCCAGAGTAATGTAAGTATCATTTTTTTCTGAACTGTAGTTCCTATTGTGCTCTGTGTCGTGCTCATGTGTTTACCAAATGTCAGAAACCTCCTTTACAGGCTATTAATACTATTGTGGTCCCTCCAACATGCACACAAATACACCCACTCCTCTCACCACACACACTTTCTCACTGTCCATCAATATGTTGCAAAGTCTGTGTTTCATTACCATATCATATGGAGTATTGATTCCTGTTCCAAGCTAAATAATGTTGTTTTTTTAAAAGATCTTTTACCCTTTAAGTGGGGTTTTCTAACTGAACCACAGACTGGTAACAAAGGTGTATTATTGTATTTGATACCATATATACTTTGGCAAATGCCAAAACCAGCAACTTAGGCAGAAATTTCAATGCTTAATTCAAGTTTTACAAACAGGAAAATTGTGCACAATATCCAGTTACATACATTCCATGTTAAAAAGGGAAACATTCCTAATAGACCTTTCAACATAATAAGATTCAGGCCTAAGCAGTAAAGAAAATGATTACCAGTTTTATTAGGCTTCAACTAGTTTCCATACCAGATCTAAAAAGTCACCTTGCACCTATAAAAGAGGATTATTTATGTATTTATCTGTACATGTGTCCTCATCAGCCACTGTATACAATCATTTCATGGCATTCAGATTCAGCACAAAAACATCAAGGCCTAAGTACAAATATTATTACTATAATGGGTTTTCATTTCTAGAGGTCATCAGGGGAAGGGATTAATTTTGCTTGCTTTATTGTACACACAGAACAGCACAAAGGGTCATATTACAATGCCTTTATCTGGAAAATCACATTCAGCTGTAATGAGAAAGGCTCTTCTTAAAACAATTTTACAATTTTGGGTGTATTAGCTGTATTTTATTTCATTTCTACATTGCTTTCCTTTATACACGTTTATTTCATATAACTTTAATTGATTGTTAGTGATATTTACAATAATGATTTCAGGTCTCTTTTCAGTTTGTTGAGAACTCTTTTCCTTTTTAAGACTTCTTTTATCAGTAGTGATATGAAAACATTTTGCTCCTCTAGGTTGCTACAGAAATATTTGAAAATTGTATAGAGAACTTAAGATCTGTTTTCCTTGACAAAAGTACTCCAAATGGATTGCATTTCCTTACAGTTTCTATATATCATACAGAAAACAGTCTTTGGCCAATGTATTACAGACAAAACTTTATTTTCCCCTTGCTTCCTTGGAGAACTTCTTAGTAAGAGGCATTATTTAAATGACACAACAGCATTCTCATCCATGCTGCATGAAACTGGTATTCTGCTGCACAAGGAACTTCATTTTTGCTCATATCAGATGATGTTGTGAAGCAGTTTTGTAAAGGCAAGGTCAGAGGTAGAAGACAGCAAAACCGAAAGGTCATGTCATGCAATGTCCAAGTATAAACAGATGTAAACAGTAATTCCATGCATATGGAATTAACAGTCACATTTTAGCCAGGAACAGATGATAATTTTAGTACGTTTTCAACCAGTTTGAAAGCTCTGTGAGTGAAAGTCCAACAGAGCCAGGATGGGCTGCAGATTCCTAATAGGACAAGACAAGGTAAGAAAAAAATTAAATTAAATTAAATATGGAGAAAAGTGAGATGAGAAACAAAATCAGAAACTGGATAGAGCCATTGAGTAAGGACACAAATACTGGAACCAAGATGAAAAAAAGGGAAAATTTAATGCCCATAACATTTCCTTACAGAGATTATTCACTTGTATGGCCAAAACTTGTCCTTCTTTTACTATGGCTGTTAAAATCTCAATTTTGCTGAAGTTAGAAAACTTCTTTACCCTTGGTTTCCTCAATAAGGATAAAAGAAGTAAACTTTTGACTACTGGGAAAATAGATTGACCAACCTGAAGAAGTTCCAAGAATATTCCCAGTCTTAGCATTAATATTTTTTTGATTTGTTTTGTCTTGGCAAAGGAGCAGAGAAGCAGCAGTGTCTGATGACATCATGATTTCAGAGGCCAAAACTGTCCATAAACCTTACAAAAGCGCTGGGGAGCTGCACAGAGCAACGGCATTATTGGCAAGATAAAACACATGCTTCCTTTCCCTCTTGCACCCTCTTTCTGGTTTTGCAGATTAGCAAGGAACACATTATCCCAGAAACTGTCATTTTGGAGCATGGAAGACAATTCTTGAGGAATACATATGGAAGCATGCTGGCCACTGGAATCATGAGCACAACTGAAGGAATGATGTGCCCTTTCCTGTTCTAGCAAGGATGTCTCAGGTATTCTATTGACTCTTACGCATTGAGGCTATTTCTCACCCTGGCAAGGTTGCATTAATTTGGATTTTTTTTTTTTTCCATAATATAGCCAAGCAGAATTCTTATTGCTGTGTCAGACTCCACATTGTGTAAAAGGCACACCAACAAGTACCTCAGGAGCATCTGCTTTCATTTGTAACTATAACTATAGTTTATTCAGAACTTGCATCATACGTATTTGTCACTACCTTTTTCAGAAAATATGTAAAGTAAATAGAAGTAAGTAGAAGTAATAGAAGTTTGTTGTAGATCAACTTAGGTTTAAAACTGCAAATGCTTTGCATTCATGTAAAACAGTATTAAAGACCCAAATTCTGTCTAAACTTGCAGAGATGAAATCCTGCTATTAAAGTAAATTGTGTGAACCCATTGTAAAGAACCTCATGAGTAGTCCCTTGCTTCTCCAAATAGATATGTTTAACATCAAGAGAAGAAGTGTAAATACTGATAGTGTAAATACTGATACACTAGAAAGAATTAATAAAAGTAACTTTATTGCAGAATGTACAATTTTCTTTACTGGGGTTTTTGTACACAATCACACACATGCATAGAGAAAGCTTCTATATTACCCTCACCCTTCCTATTGCTTAACAAGTTCTTTAAAATTCAAGACAAGTTTCTGAATAAGTCAAAATCAAAAAACATTTAAGATGCTAGTTGAATCAGAAAAGGAAATACAATCCAAAGAAGTGGAGTTAAGACCAGAGTTTTTAGAGATTTTTAATATTTGTCTTCAAATATATTGTTTTTCCAAGCCAAAGGGATATGGACCCCTTCTGGGTATTCAAAAGTACCACTTCAAATTTAAAAGGTCTGGTCCCATTTGACCCTGGATCTTGGAGTGCAACAGCACGTTGGCACTGGTCCTCAGCCTCACGCTGAGATTCCAAATACCATCATGTTAAGTCACAGAAGATGACTCCAGTGGGCTGGAGGCTACTGGTTCCCCAGCTGTTGATCCTTTTAAGCCAGGGTCTTATCTTCCCTCTCTAGTTATTGTTCTTGGATGAGTTAGTGAAATTGTGTGCTTTCTTAAATAGGAATTCTACACTAATTTGAACTGGAAGGGATATTCTGATCAAGAATTTCTTATGATCAAAATGACCCTCTGACCCGTTCTATTCAAACACTGCCTTATGCAAGGAAGCCAATATAGTGCAAGGTTGTGAGAACACAGGAAAACCCAGCACTCCAAACTTGCTGGTTTAGACACTGTGAGTGCTCAGAAAGAGACACGAAGGCCAATGGGCACAGTCCCACATTTTCACTACTTAACTCTTTTACCCTTCAGAACAAGGTGGCTGCACTCAAAGTGTCTGTTCAAGATTTTCACTTGCTCATGCTAACTCCTGATCTACCAGGAATATGGCACGTAAAACCTATGTGGCACAAGCCCAAATCATGCTGAGGAACGCACGAATACTTGAACAGTAGAAAGAGTAGTATTCCAGAGCTAAGAATGTTCCTAGTCTCTGTTTAATTTTAGGCTATACATTTAGACTGTAAGTCTTTCCATTAATGAAAGTGAGCTTTGAACTAGATCCTTAGAGGGCCAGTGACATTTGAAGGATTGGATAGGGATACAATCAATTTAAATATGCATTTGCAAATTTACAAAATATTATAAACATGTAAGTTAGTGCATCTATCTTCATCAGACTCTAAAGCTGTAAATACCAGATGTCATTTATAGATTAAATGATTTTCCTAAATCTAATTTTATATTAATACAAACCATTTGTCAATTCAACATGAAGGCTTCTATTTTAAACGTTCAAAAGTCATGGCATGCAAATGTTAGGGTTATCCCAGTGATTCATTGCACAAAACGTAAATTAAGGTACAAACCGATCAGAAAAATTAGTTTGCCTGAGAGGTGTTGAAATAGATCTGTAACTGACCTGCTCACAGCATTTTTGCTTCTGGTAAAAAAACCTCTCAAAACCCCAGTTTCTTTCAATAACATGATCTCCTGCAGGTGTAAAAACCTAGCTCACAGTAAACAGAAATTCAGCATGTGCAAGAGGTCTTTGATATGTGAATTCATAAGAAAAAAAATCTGCTTTTTAAGAGGGAAATTTTCTTTTGGTGCTTACCTTCAGTAGTGATATTTTCCAAATCATACAGTGGTTAAACACTCTGTACCTTCATCTTCATTATCACTTAAAGACCAATCTTTTAAAAAGATCTTCAAAGTAGCTGGCAAAAATAACAAGTGTGTCAACAAGTATTTAAAGAATTTGAAGGAAACCATATGATCTATAGATAAAAACAAAGTTTAAAAAAGTAGCAAACACAAGGCTGATTCCTTTTTCATCATGCTATAGGAGGAAAAGGTATCACAGAATATAATAGTAACAAAACAAATTTGAACACTTGCAGTTGATGATACTGGTTTCAAATTAGAAACATTATAAAGTCATTAAGTCTTTGATAAAATCTGAAAATATAGAAATATAATTGTTTAAGAGCTGAGTATTGCCAACCTGTGTTTCTCAGAATGTCTAATTTTAAACTCCAAAGGAATTTCCAATACAGCTGGCAATTAAAAGAGGAGTAACTCAGTTCAAAGTGACTCTTGTCATGTTCAATCTGCATATTTGTAGCTTGACTAAGGCAACTAAACTGTCAGGCAAAAGATAATGAAAGACACCTCTGCCTCTGCCCCTGAGGCCAATGTGGATAGTCAGTTCCGTGGAGCTAAATCTTAAAATCGGGAACTTTCTTGACCACCAGGATTTTGCTTTCTCCCTAGTCAGTATCAACACTGCAAGAACTCACTTTTCTCAGAGTCCTGAATTTGAAACCAGCCTAGACTCTTCCCCTCCTCCCCCACTTTTTAGAAAAAGCACCTTTTTACGTACATATGATTACAGGCTAATTTACATGCAAAGAGCAATGCCATGAACATTCTCTCAAGATAGGATTCATCACTTTTGGCATACAGTGGCAGAAGAGTTCTTCTGTTATGGAAGTTCCTTGTTTTGAATAAGGTATTCTAGTGAGCAGAATTCATATTTTCTCAATTTTGCTCAATTATGGCAGAAGAAGAAGAGAATATAATTTAAAGTAAAGTGAAGAGAGAATGAAAGGCACAGCAAACAGTAACCCTGATAAACATCCATGAGAGAGACCTCTGAGTTAATCCTTGACTTCAATACACTTGGAGTTATGAAAAAAATTATGCATTTCTTAGCTTTATGTGTACATGAAAACATATTTTCATTTATAATTTTGTTGTTTGATGGCAGGTACCAAAATATTACTGAAATTTGGAGCTAAAATTTTTTTTGTTTGTTCTTACTGAGGCTGAAGTTTGATGAGACAATCATGTCTACAGATAAATGGAATGAGCATTATTTTTCAAAATAAATGCATTTTGAATCCTTTTTAATATTAACATATTCCAACATTTGGAGTACTTACAGAGGGCTTAGATGTCAGCAATGCGTGCATCCAAGACTTAGGAAATTCTGTTTACTTTTTAAAATATTAAGCAAAGCATAAACAGATTTTCGTGGCATAGATATTATTCCAGTGGGATTTTTCCATAGCTCAAAAATTACAAAAATCCCTCAAACCAAAACCTGAAACATAAAACCAAGAGACAGGAGATGCATCTAAATATTTCTGCCTTGAAGAGGGAATATGTTGTTTCACATACATTCATATACGATCTATTCACTGCATATAAATCTCTTTGATTTTTACAATATTCATATGAGATTATAAAGCGTTAAAAATTTTGTATGCAACAGAAGATGCCAATATGAAATGAAGGTCTCAACCAGCACCTGCTTTAAAGAAATATATAAATACCTTTATATTTTCATTCATAAAAATATCAGCACAGGAGATAATAAAACCTCATTAATGTACAATGCATTATATTGCATCTTAAATGACTTTCACAGCAAGAAACTTGCCCTACTCGTATCCAAGAATATCAGGTAATATTAAGCAGAAGGAAATATAAAATCAAATAATTTCTACCACATCATTACATAATTTATTCTCAGTTAGAGAAAGAGAAAGAATTTAAATATTCAATTTACCTTGAGAAAGAATTTAAATATTCAATTAAGATGCAGGTGAATTTTTCCAAAGATTATTTCAGTACTTATCGCCTTTGGATGCCTGTTCAAAATGCTTACTGCTAAAGCATTAAATGTATCCTCCCATATTGTCACATTGACTGTAGGGTAAATGAGTCTGTGATGTTTCTCCCTCCAAGGCTCAGAATATTAAATTAAAATTTAGAAGAAAAAACAACAACATTGTTTTCATATAACCAGGGGCCTCTCCTAACATAAAATAAATTTGCATAGTTCCAGACTCACTGAGGAGGAAGTAAGTTGACTTATTCACATAAAAGCTGTAGTGATGTGTTCTTATACTCTTTCAAGCTACAATCTGAAAAGTTGCCTAAAGCAAAATTGGATTTTATCTATCCATAGCATTAATAAAAACAAATCTACATAGCTTTTTATCGATATCACAGTATGTTTGTCTTACTTCTAAATTTAAACAACATTATTCTGACAGCACATTGCAGATTTTTTGTTTCTTGCTTCATCTATTGCTTAAGTACAGTATAGTCTGTGGACTTCTTACCTTTTAGAGTGATACCTGTTTCCAATTAACAGCATTTCAACACAAAATTGCTCAAGAGTAACTAGACAGTGTTGATCCAGTCCTTAAGTCATGACTTAAGTATGTATTTCAGTGTAGGGCTTTCTCTTTTTTTTTTACTGAGTAAGGACTGCGAAGTGTTTGGGGTTTGTTTGGAAATATTAATAGCTAGCAGTTCTCTTGTTCATTAGAAAATGCTTTCCTTTTAAAGTTTACTCCATAAATTATGTGAATCTTTCTCTACCATGGCCAATGAATTAGAACCATATTGTAACATTGCATCATCTATATAGCTGTAAAATAGATTTAATACAATCAAGAATAAATCATTGACAAATAAATTCAATAAGCATGGTCTGAAGACTGAGTCTTGGCGGACATCACAGTCCATTTCAGCCAAGCCAGATTCCTTGCCCTGAACAACAAATCTGTGTGCTCTTCTTGTTAAAGAGTCATGAATCTGAGCTAAGTGACTTATCCTCAAGAGCATCATAGCATTATCTCCTCTAATCAGCATTCTAGAGTCAATCAAATCAAATGCTTCTGCGAAAATTACAAAATGCAGTGCCAATTCTTTGATTCTATCCAATGCCTGGTCACTGGAAATATTATTATTAAAGTGCCAGATGCCAAAAACTACTCCTGGCATACACATGAAAAAATTAAAGTCAGAGATCTAAAGACTTGGGTTGAAATTCTGCCAATTAGAGGGATAGGAAGAGAAAAAGTCAGGATATTTTTATTCTTATCTACTGAGAACCAAATAAAATCAAATGAAATTACTGAAAATCACCTCAGACAGAGCCTCTGGGAGTTGATCACAACATTAAGTATCACCCAGTGTAAGGTGAAATTCTTCACATGTAGGTAAAATGAGTTTAGTCCTTCTTTTTCAGGAAGCATTTCAACACTCCTGATTGGGTGTCCTAAACAAGAAAGAATATATGTTCTCCTATGACCTACCAGGCTCTTTTTTACCATTATTCTACTACTGAAAGGGTGAAGGCATTGCCTTTATCTTTCTGTGTGGCTGAAATCACAATCAGATATTTCTATATGGCCAAATAGGAAAAAAAGATGGTACTTTTTTTTTTTTTTTTTTTTCCTTGTTCTGCACTGTAGGGAGTAGGCAGACTTTAGCTATAACTAAGACATTTCCCAGTGAAATTTTATAACTTTTTTTTATTATTCCTGAGTTGCAGTCTGGATATTTTTTTTATTGCAAATTAAACTGTCTCGCCTAGAAAATAATCATTTGAAATGATCCTTAGTTCAGGGGATTATGTGCGCAATGATTCAACTAAAGCGAAAATGGTCATAAGATTGACAATTCCTAAAGTTGAAAGGCCTGAAAAAATCATGGATTTTTTTCAGTAGTTAGAAGAAGTTAAGAAAAATATTTTTGTGCTACATAAGGAGCTTTCAGTAACTTTATTTTGTAAAGAAGTATAATGCAAAATATACTTGCATTGAAATCCATCACTGAGAATGGAGGTTAATTCTGTTCCTTCCCAGTATTTCAGTGATACACTTTAGAATTCCTTTTGTTTTATATTTGGAGAGCTTTTTAAATTCCCCTACCTTGAAAACAACCAAAATTATAATCAAGGTCATTATTCCTAACCATCCTCCCAATTTTATTTATTTATTTTTTTAAAGAAAAAATAACGGTGCCAAGATACCTGCAAATAATATCAAAATTTACCTGAAAGCAGAATGTCCCCATTCAGCTATCTGGAAGGCCTGGAAATTTATAGATTACTTTTAAAGGATCTACTAAAGTGTAACTAAGAAATTAAGCTGTAGAAAATAAGCTGCGACCCTCATATGTGACTGCCAAATATAGCAAAATTTTGCAGTTCTATTCCATTATGAAATGACAGTAGAAGGCAGCATGATATCTTAATGGATTATATGGTAATAGACATATAGACATTTAGGGAATAAATTGTGCCATCTTACCAAAAGACTGAAAATTAACTTTAAAAGAGTTTACAACTTCATTTATTTAGAGGTTTGCTGTTTGAAGAAAAACTTGGCAAGTAAAAATAATGCCAAAATTTTTACTGTCAATGTATTTTTTCCTTCTGCCTCATTTTGAATCCTTGCTCATGTATACCTGACATTTTATCATGAAGTACACAGCTCTTTGCATTCACTGTGTATGGGAGTTGAGCACTTTGTTCAGTATCGTGAATTCCTCTCATAGACAAGTGCATATAACTTCATTCTTCAAGTAAGCAAAATCATATTTATTTATTTAATAAATAAATGTTTATTATTTCTTTTAGTTAGACTTTAACACCAGAGCATGGCTGGGGTGAGGAAGCACATCTTACCTCCTATTTTAGGATGAGATGTGAGAACCCTACACTGCAAACTTTCCCCTTCTCTCTGGTGTTTGTGTAAAAAAAACCAGGGAGATTAGGCTGTATGGAAAATATCATGAGGAACCCAGTCTGATCAACAGGTCGCTAGAAGCCAAGACAAATTTTTAGCTTTACAATTTTAAGTACTTATTCTATTTTTGTAATATCCAGCCTTACTACTGGAAACAGAGGTTAAATAATAGAATTCTCACATGCAAAAATGTTTGTTTTGTCGTATTAATCACATAATTAAAAGCATTCAGAGTCAATATTTCATGTTCTAAACTAAAAATATTTCCATTATTTCAAGAATTTGTTCTGTAAGAAGCAAACTGAAAATAAATGTAACAAGTATTGATGAATTGTAAATTAGGAAATGGCCACGTCTGCCTGGGTGTTTATCTGATTTAAAAGGCTTACAGCAGAAAGTTGTGATAACTTTTTGCAGAATGGCTTATGCTGCAAAAATCTGTATTCACATAACTGAACAAAATTGACAATGTATCAACAGTCCTACAATGTAGTGCAATATATGAGTTTAAACCAAACTTAGCTGGACTTAGAAAATTATCTGACTAATGATGAAATTCATATTTTTTGTTAAAATTTGGGTTTCTTTAGATGCACATCTTGGAAAGAAAATACAATACTCTTCAATAATGTGAACTTTTGAACCATAGATTTTTTGCTAACACCTACTATTGTGGAGAAGAGTAATCTTGGATTTACCACTAAATTTAGAGTTTTATCATTGAACTGAACTGCAGTATTCTACAGTCACAGTTCCTATGTTTTATATTCCTAAGTCCACTAAACTGAAATATACATTTTTACCACATCAGCAAAAGAAAACATTTGGAGTTGACTGTATGCTGTACAAAATATTACTATTATTTTTATAATGTATATTTTCAGCCAGATACCATCCTCAGATCTGAATCTGCAGCTGGGAATATCTTATGAGAAAGCACAAAATGGATTTTTAAGGTTATAAAGTAATGCATTCCACATATCTGAGGCTTAGATAGAGTTTCTTTTTTTTTTTTTTTTTTTTTCAGATAATGATCACCAGTACAATGTTCTGTCCATAAAAATCTGTTAAAAATTTACCAGTCTATGATATTCATTATCATAGCCTTTCAATAGAAAGCTCAAATGTTAAAATGCAGCTAGATGCGTACGGGTAATATATCACTCAGTTCTAGTAAGCACATATATTTTATTTTTCTTTTTAGATTAGTTTCATCTTTTAAATTACAAATTGGATTAGGGAGTTTGATATGATTGGAAAACAGATTGACAGTCTATTTAGCATTTTTATTAGTCGTGTAGATTATCTATAGGCTATAGATGACCTCAGTCAACTTAACATTCTTTAGGCAGCCAGACACAAGGCAACATCAGCCAATCATAAAAACATGTACTTGATTATTAGGTCTCAAGATGTGTCAAATCAATATACTCTATCACCTTAAAGGATAGATATAAGAAGGCATCTGCATCTTTTGTAACTTAGGAAGCTAAAGAAAAAATGCTAAAATAAAAACCACAGTTTACATAAGTTCTCTTTTATACAGATACTGATATTATTTAATTTCAGACTTCTTGTATAATTATAAAATGTTTTACCCTTTGAATCTCTTTGAAGCCCAAAGAAATATAGGTCATAAATATATTAAATAAAAACTTAAAAGGATCACTCTATTTCTACCATCTCTTTGTCTCTACTATATTTGTGTCCAGCACTGAGTGGTCTCTTCTGCTTCTGATTGAAACAAGAAATGGTTTAATATAACCAACATACAGTAATACATCAAAGAACTGCTTGTAATCATACTTAACTGATGCCATTGCACTTTATGATCTAAAATTTAAGGGAAAAGTATGTAGTGCAGAGGTTGTGGTTATGCTGTACTGGCACTATTTGAGTGCTGCACCCACATCAGTAGTGACATAAGGAAGGAATAATTCTTCAAAATTATTCCTTTTCTACAATTCCTTGGTTTCTGGGTATTTATTAATCTACAGCTAACCTTTGGCACTACTTGGCTATCAGCCTCACCTTACTATCTGCCTACCTTTCATCACATTTACCTTATTTAGGAAAACAGGCAACCAGGACTCTTAATTCTAATTCTCTATGATTAGCTCAAGCAAAGTAGAAAGAGTAAAGTGTATTTAACTTCTATGAATCTGGACCCATACCTAAGGAAGTTAATCAGAGGTAGAATCTACTCACTCTTCTGAAGCAACATAATGGTGTTAAGCCTATCTCTTTCAGTTACCAAGATGGAGTAAAGGGACTCCAATTTTTGTTTTAGATCACCTTACAGGAAAACTTAATCTTTGCATGTTATAGCTGTATCTACAGACTGGATCTCACTTCCACTGTGTATTTCCTATGAATGAAGAGCAACCTTGAAGCTGCAATAAAGATGAAAAAAATACACATCTGTTCCATAGTCATGATCATAATATGAAAGGCTACTCTATCACACCTTTAATATCTATCAGTTCAGTTTTAGGTGTTTTGTCAGATGTTTCAGTGATTTTTATGTAGATTTTTCCCTTTATCTTATCAGAAGATATTTTTCAGACTTTGATAACATTTTTTACTTCAAAAATTAAAATTGATTTGGAGGATAAAATTGCAAACAGTATATTCATAAAAGCAGTAGATCTCTTTATCTTAAGAGAGAAGATTTCTTTGAGCACGCACAAAGTTTTGTTCTGATTATATTACTTGAGTGAGAAAATACTTACCTGATATGTTTACATATATCTATATTGATTCATCAGGCAGATACTTTTCTCCTGAAATGAGAGAACATACCAAAGTCACCTGGAACATCTATCTATCTATCTATCTATCTATCTATCTATC
>VZUI01087178.1:0-15274 GCA_013401135.1 Cettia cetti
GCCCCGCCCGGCCCCGCCCCCCCGAACCGCTGCGCGCGCTCCCGCACCGAGCCGCCGGCGGCGGAAGGTGGGGGTCCGGCGGAGCGCGGCGCTGCAGGGAGGAGCGCGGGTCACCGGACTGCGGCTGCCCACGCGTGGCCTCGCACCGTGCATGCAGCGCCCCACGGTGCCCCCTTCGATACACGCTGCCCCGCATCCTGGGGTTCCCCCTGCGATGCATGCAGCCCCCCTAGGTTATCCACATGACGCACAATACCCCCGGAGTGCCTGACTATGCATGCAATCCCCCACGGTGCTCACAGGATGTATTGCTGCCCCCCAGAGATCCCATCGTACACCCAGCATTTCCCAGGGTGGCTGCAGCCCCTCAAACCCTCTGCTCCCTTCCCCCACTGCTGCCGGATGCTTGTGCACATCGATGGGAGGGAGGGAGGGAGGGAGGGATTCTGAGCAGGAAACAGAAGAGCAGGTGGGCAGACAGCAGCATCCTGCAGCATCCTGGCACTGCGGAGCTCCACACCTGCCCAGGCTCCACCGGGGACATCCTGCCACCGGGAAGCAGAGAATGGAGGCAGCCACCACTAGGATCTTACCCGTTGGGCCAGCCAGGCAAAGGGAGGAGGGCGCAAGCTCCCACCGGTGAGTATTCAGGCGAGCCGGGGTCCCCATTACCTCCTGGGTGGGCACTGATGCTTGGGAAGAGACAGGCCAGGGAAGGAATGATATAAAGGGAGCAGACGGTGAGCATGGCACAGGTGCTGTTGGCATTCCCCCCACCCCAGCAAAGCACCACCCCCATCATGCCACACTCCCCAGAGCTTAGTGCAAAAATCCATCAGAACTTGTAGGCTGGCCTGCACCCCAGGCATGGGCTCTGTCCTGCAATGCAAAACCACACTGCAGAGGAGGGTAGGCTCTGTGCCCAGCAGCACAGTGGGAGTCCCTGGGGTCTGTGTTGAAAGGTTGGGATCACCCTTGTCCTCACCAGACCCTGGCAAAGCATCACCTCTGGAGAGATGTTGAGGGAGCCAGGTGGCTCAGCCTTCAAGGGTGCAGGCAGGGCTCTGCCCTGGGGCTGGAGTCATTGATGCCCATGGAGGGGGCAAGGGGGCTCAGCTTCTCTTCAGAACTCAGGTTTGAGCCCCCTGTGAGGCAAGGCGGGGGCTGGGGGGGTGGTGCCAGATCCTGCACACTTCCCTCTACCCCAGAGCTGTGCCATACTGAAACCCACCACTTCTAGCTTCCCAGGGCTTCTTCCTTCCCAGCAGCCAGCAGACTTCAGGGGCTCCTCAGAGGGACAGCAACCTCTGCCTGCCAGGGCAGCACCCCTGACCCTGGAAGCAGAGCTGCTTTTTGGTTTTTCCCCATTTCCTCCTGGCACAGCCATGGAGATAGTTTTCCCAGCAGTAGGAAGAGGGCACCTGCTGACCACTGGAATCCCTCAGGGCTGTGGGGAGGCCCTGCAGGGTGCTGGGCCTGGGGTGGGGGTGGTCAAAACCAGCCGTGCACAGCTCCCAGCCTTATTGGGACAAAGAATGCAAAAGGCCAGGGTTTGCTACTGGCACCGATTCCCTTTAATGGCCCTGCAGTAACCCGGCCAGAGTGGGAGCCCCAGTAAACAGCCCGCCTGGCACCCAGTTCCCTGGCTGGGGTGGGCATTGCCACCAGTTGGCCAGGCAGCAATCGGCCCCCAGCTAAGGGTGACCTTTGGCCTGGCCGTGTCCTGCACTCACATTCCTGGCCCAGCACACATGGGCTGGAGTCATGTCCCCAGGGCTGCCTGCGATGTACATGCTGCAGGAAAGGGGAGTGGGGGGGCCCTGGAGTGGCACTTCCCAGCTGGCAGGGGGCCACAGCTCTCATGTCACCCTCCTCAGGGCTGCACTTACCCACTGATGGCCTCTCGTGTCTCCCACCTGGCCCCAGCACCTGGCAGTGTACCCCAACATGAAGCTGTGGGAGTAGAGGGGCAGAGCACTCAGCTAGGAGTTACATGCAGTCCCCCCACCAAACTGCCTTCACCCATAGACTACTAGCCCTGGGCAAGGAGGGCAGTGGCAGCTGCCACCAGTTTTGTACCTGGCTGCCAGCACTAGGCTGGCCTGGGACGAGTTGCTCCCCTCTAGGGCTTTGCGGCACACTGGGCTCTGGGGTGCTGGCAGGGCTGCCTAGGTTCCCTTCCTTCCAGGCTGCCTGAGGCTGCCCCTGGAGCTGGCCCTGCTCCAAGTCCTCACCACCATCCTCAGGCTCTGGGTTGGGCTCTGGGGCTGGCTGCAGCTCCAGGAGCACAAGAGTCCCCGAAACCACAGCTGTGGGTGAGAAGAAGCTCTGCTTGGGAAGCCTGCAGCATCCCTGCAATGCATCCGTACTCTGGCAGCCCCTTCAGGGACCTGGCTGTCCTGCCCACCATTGTGAGATTGTATGCCCTCAATCGTCCTGCTGCTGGCCAGGCACACACCTAGACAGGACTTTGCCATGGACATTTATGGGGACTCACCCTGAGCATTGGGTTTCTGGGGGTCTCCTGCCTGCTGGCTGCACAGCTTCTGCATCCCAGCTGGGACACGCTCCTGCTCCACCACATCCTCTCGCTTGTGGGCCTGGGGAGAACACAACCAGCTCTGCTCCAGTCTCTGACTGGTCCACCATGGCCCATTCCAGCCAGGGATGCATAGGTTCTGGTTTCTTCCCATGCTATCCAGGTCCCTGCCTGTATGCTGCTGGGAGTTGACAAGCCAGTCCCTGCACAGGAGTCACAGCAAGAGGCTCGCAGGGGGACAAGTGTCCCCACACCCTGCTGCATCCTGTGTGCAGGGAGGGAGACAGTGTCTAGTGAAGGGGGACCCCAAACCTGCCCCATGCCCCCAGCCCAAGCACTCCAGGGCTCCGTGATGCAGGGAATACCCAGTTTTACATTACCCTCTCCCTGTCCGTAGCACCTGCAGCTCTGCTTGGCAAATGATGAAATATTCTGGATATAGGATCACACACAGGTGACAGATGTGTCTCTGATATAAGTCTGAGCAGGGCTAGGGTGTCCTGATGTCAGCTAGGGAACAAGGTGCCAATCCTGGCTGTGCCAGTGCCTCTAGCAGCACCATGACTCTAGGGGGCAGGGGGAGACAAAGAGGGGCCTCTACCCTGAGGGGGCACAGGGGAACCATCCCCAAACCCAAGGAAGGAAATGGCCTTGGGTTTGCAGTCATCAGCCAGACTGAGCCCTCTCAGCTGCTCAGTGATGTCCCAGCCCAGCCAGGACTTGGGGGCAGTGTGCCAGCACATCCAGATGGGGAGGCAGACAATCCTGAGAAGTGGCAGAAGGCCACATCCCTTTGGCAGTTTTCTGCTATGGCCCTGGGGGAGGTGGAGGAAGAAGCAGGGCTGGACAGAGGCAGATGGGGGAACCCACACCTTCTCACCTGGCTTGTGGGTACACCCATTGCTTCTCCTCTTCCCACCCTCACCCTCAAAGGGCAACCCCACAGGGTTGGGTACAGAGAACATCTACCACTGCAGATCATCTACCACCAGAGATCATCTACCTCTGCAGGGTCATCCCTGCTGCACTGAAAATCCCGGCTTGTGCTCATTACTTCCATGTCTGCACACCACCTTATCCTTCCCCCACTGACAAAGCCCCCAGCTTCACTCCAGAATGGGCCCTGGCCCCTTGAAGGCTGGCAGGAACAGCCATCACAAGAAGGGGAACAGGTAATCAAGGTTTCTACCCACACAAGGGAACTGCTGCAGGAGAGATGAATGGCTGTTGCCTCCAAAGAGCCCCATCCCCAAGAACTGGAGCAGAGATAGGTGTGCTACATGCATCAAGGGGCTCCCAGATCCCCACCAGGTTACATCCTTGGGAGAAGCCCAAGGGGCACCCTGGCCTCAGGGCCCAGACCCAGCACACCACTTCTGGGGCCATGCTGACACAGCTCAGCCATGTTTCCCCTGTCCCCAAAGACCCCAGCCCCACCTGCCTCAATCCCTTCAGGCAGGAAAGCACATCTTGCCCAGGGCTCTGTGCTCCAGACAGGCTAGCACAGGAATCCCAGGAAAGGGTGAAATCTTTAACAGTCCCACCCCCTGCAGTGCTGTACACACTCACCGCTGAGCCTTTGGGCTCCTGGGCAGGGGGCTGCTCCACAGCCTCCCCGTACCCACTCTTCTCTGGCCCAGCCACTGCCGGCTCTGCATCATCCTGCTGGCTGCTCTCCCCACTCTTGTTTGTGCCTGGAAGCTTGGTGCTGCCCTCACCACAACTTTCTTCACTCCCAGTAAGGGCTGGTGTTTCAGCATTGTCCCTCTGGACAATTTTCATTTCCCCAGGCACAGTGGGGGGCTTGCTGCCATCCCTCTGGCTGCTCTGCACATTCCCAGCCAGGGTCGCGGCTGGAGGGAGCAAAGATGGCGTTGAGGAAGGAGCTGCCTGCATCCCAGACTCTCCAGGACATCCACCCCAGAACATGGGAACTGTGCCTCACCTTCAATCTCCTCAGCCCGCAGCTTACGGATGGCAGCTCGGATCAGCTTGCGCTCCTCATACTCACCCGCTGCCCGCAGCTGCAAAGAGGGAAGGACCCAGGAAAGAAGCAGTGTCAGCCCCAGCACAAGTTCCATTCCAGCTAACAGTCTGCCCTGGCACACAGTCACTCACCAGTTTTGTCAGTTCCTCCACACTGGTGATGGCTTTGAGCTGCTCAGACAAGGCAGCCAGGGCTGCCTGCTGCTCTTCTTCCAGGTGCCGGGACCTGAGCAGGGTGAGAGTGGTGGCCGTCTGGGAGCTGTCATGGGTACTTGCAAATGAAGTCCCCCTTGTGGGCAGCTGGCAGATCCAGGCAACAGACCCCACCATGCACCAAACTGCTCTGTGCCAGGCTGCTCCCACCCTCATGTTCACTCAAATCTATCCCAGCCTCAGTGGGATAGATTTGGCTGCTGCTGGGGCAAGGTACTGCAGCCCTGTCTCCCAGGGCAGAGGCAGGGAATGATCCCAGCTCCCAACAGGACTCACTGTGGCCAATTCTCCTTGTCGTCCTGTCGGTGGCTGCTGCGTTCTGGGCGGAAGCGCTTGGACGCCAGTGTCTCCTCGTCCTGCTCCAGCTCCTGCCGCTGCAGCTCCCGGATAGCCGAGCGGATGCGGCGCCGCTCGGCCAGGTCCAGTGTGGCCTCCAGCTGGGTGCACAGGGCAGGGCTCAACACTGGCTCTGGCCACTGAGCCTCCGTCTCAGCCCTGGTGCCGCCCTCTGCCACACTACTATGAGCTGCCCACGCTCTGGACAAAGGCGCTGTCTGTGTTTGGCACCCACATGCCCAGTGCATGCTGCCCAGCACTGCCAGGCCCTGGGGGAAGTGGGCAGGGCCCCCCCCCCTGTGACCAGCCATGGTGAGGAAGGGCTGCCATGGTGGCACCGAGACCGCCGGGCATGTAAAGGTCAAAGAGACTAGCATGTGAAATGAACACCCACCAGTGGTCCTGATGCCTGCAAGGGTTGGTGCCCTGCAGCTCTGCCCCCCTCAGTGCCACAGCTCCGGAATGATTCCTCCCACCCATTCCAGCCCTTCCTGTAGCAAATGAACAGGAGAGCCCACTCTTTTTCCATCCCATGTCCCCCCAGGAGGTGCTGGTTGAAAGGGCCCCAGCATCCCACCAAGGGATCATCTTGTCCACCCTGCAGCCCTCCCCACCCTCATCCATTGCTAGTGGATGGTAGGTGGCTCTTGGAACCAAATCCATGAGTGGGATCTGTCCTAAATCCAAGCCTGGCCCTACCTGTGTGGGAAGCACAGCCACAATTCTGCCACAAATGCCCCCAATGAACATCTCACAGGTGCTCCTCAGCCCACCCAAGGCCAGCATCTGGCATGGGCACCCAGAGCTGCTCCCTCTCTTCCAGAGCAGGTCACAGCCCAGCCCCACTACCAGCTCCAGTTTTTCCAGAGGGCCATGAACACACCTCCTGATGTTCAAGGGGCAGAAGGCAGCCAGATCTGCAGTGAAAGGCCAGCCAGGGCAGGCAAAGCCCCACTATTCTCACACTGTCCTGCTGTAGGACATCAAGACTACCCTGACACCAGGAACCCAGGAGGTGATTTCCCATGGTGCTCACTAAAAATAAACCCTGTGACCAACAGCAGCTGCTGTCAGCATCAAGCCTCATCCCACTGGGAGAAGCCGTGGCTGTGCCACAGGACAAGAGCATCAGTCCCTTCTCCTCCTGTCTCATGGGCCACTGACAGGCCACTCATCCAAGCTCTCTCGGTTCTACTGCAGCAGGGATCCAGGGTCAGTCCCTTGACTGGACCTGAATTGAGCCACACTGGGGGCCCCACACCACCACCTGTATGCAGACTTCTCTGCAGAAACCCTGAGAAGCTATTGCCCTTTGCCCTCTCTGCTTGGAGTTTGGAGATATGGGAGGGTATTCCTAACTTAGTGAAGCCAGCAAGCACAAAGCAGGCACAGAGACACCATGTGCCACCCCAGCAGCAGCCAAAACTGTGATCCTCCAACCCTTGCCAGCTGCAAAGCTCAACTGGGAGCATTAACCTTCCCCAGCTGGGAAGATCCAAGTGGTTGGGACTACCAACCCCTAGGGTAGACCAACTCTAAAAATACACATAACCTCTGGGGGAGCTGCCTGGAGCCAGGGTGCTCTTTCCCTCCCACCCTGGCAGCCCCCACCATGCCAGCAGGCAGTACCATCCCTTTCAGCATCCTGGCTAGAGCTGAGGCCTGCAGCCCACTCTGGGCTTTTATCCAGAGCAGGCACTTCTGCCACCACAAGGCCAGGGAAGCGGTTGGGAAGAGCAGGAGCCATGGCACTGCCAGAGCAGTGGCGAGTGTTGGAGTGAAACCAGCCCCTCCATCCTCATGGGCCTCTCATTTCCTATCTGCCCCAGATGGCTGCCGGCATCCCAAGGATGCCACTACAGTGGGGACAACTACTACCAGGACAAAGGCATGGTCCAGCAGCAATGGCAGTCACTCTGGCCAGCCAGGAACTCTGGCTCCCTGCAAACAGGGCAGCGTAGATGGGCTGGAAAGGGGTGGAATTTGGTTCAGCTCAAAATGAGGGCCTGGAGGCAGAGCTTTGTGGTAAGGACAGCTCTCCCTGCAACCATCCAAAGGCTATGGGGACAGGAAAACAGTCCTCAATTGCATATTGGGTGGCCAAGGCCTTGGCCCTTCCCTAAATAGGCAATGAGTGGCTTGGTGTCAGCACCTGGGTCAGGGCAGTGGGGAAGGTGGGGAGAGGGAAGAGAAGGGGCATGCGCACAGCAGCTGTAGAAGTTGTGAGTGCCAGGAAAGGGGGGACACAATGGGACACCAGACCTGCAGACCCTGGTGCAGGAAACCTGCTGGCAACCAGTGTGTGCTGTGTGGCACCCACCTGCCAGCTCTGGGGTCTGCCCTACCAAGGAGGCTCCAGCTGGGACCTGACCTGCACCCAGGTCCTGGAAGGCTTCTCCCCATAGGACAAATGGCAGGGCAGGAGAAAATGCTTTATTCCAAGCCCACATCAGCAGGGAGCTGGGATGAGGCTAATGAGCAGCTTTGGAAGCTCCATAGCCAGTGGCAGGGGAAAGCATGATGGAAAACCACAACAGCTGCAAAGGGACCAAGGGGCCCAACCCTGCCAGCACAGGCAGGCTCAGGGATCAGCACATGCTGGGGCCCCATGGGGCCTGCCCAGCTGCCAGCAAATTAATGATTCCAAGCAAACACCCTCCTCGGCACACAGAGTGCCTTTGTGAAAGGGCACTGGCACAGCACCCATAGGCTGTTTCCCCACTGGTGCCCAACACAGCAGTGCTCAGAGCCCTGGCACAGTGGGCAGCTACTCCAGGCAGGCTACAATTAGCCCAGCATTCATCTGGCTCTTTGGAGTGCTGGAGCACACAGCATTTTGGAGGCTGGAGCCTGGCCACAGGGAAACCACTTTGGGACATCGGATGAGCCTGGCACATCAAGGACCTCCTACAGCTCCAAGCTTCACTCTCACCTTTGGAAAGAGCCACGGGGAGCATGGCTGCCCCCCAGGCAGAGGAAAGCAGGAAGGACACTGGATGACAGGGACATGGCAGGGATGCAGTGCTTCTCAGGGCCATCGAAGATTTGCCAAAGGCTACTGGGTCTAAGAAGAAGGGGATCTCATGGCAGCGACTTTCCTAGCTCAAGCTTGCCCTGCCTCTGTCTCCAAAGGTATTTACATCCTCCTTAATTAACCAGACTAAGAGTTGGAGGGGCTGGAAGAGGGAACCATTCCCCAGCTCAAGGCCAGCAGGCCTCAGCCTGGAGCTCAGTACAGCCGTGATTGCTCAATCTCTTGCTTCTGAACATCCACCTAAGGACCACTCTGCAGTAGCACCCACCCCAACCTCCACAACTCCCTCCTCCGGCTTTTTCAAGCACTTGGTCACCTTTATGCCACACCGTTGGTTCATCCCAACTGGCCTGTGACTGGAACACCAGTAGGCAGCTGGAGAGGGAATCATATGGATGTCTATGGCAGGAGCTGCAGGGCAGAGGCTTCCTGGCAGCTCCAAGCCCAGCCAGCACAGGAGTGAGGGAGCTGCAGGGACCTCCTCAAAGTCCCCCAGCCTCCTTCTTCCAGTTTCCCTGGGGACATCAGATGCTGCTGCCTAGGTGTCACTTGGGAGAAATGAGGAGAAGCAAGGCAGAGTGGAGGGCTGGGGAGAGCAGAGAAGAAGGGAGGAAGCGGTGGGAGAGGCAGTTTTCCCTTATATGGACTAATCCTCTTCCAGCTGAGTGGAGCCAAAAACCTAACCAGATGAAAAATAATTCCTTCCCTGCCTCACGTCAGCTCAGATGAAGCTTTCCCTAGCCTGTGCCACACAGCATAGGGAGATGTGGGTCACAAGCACAGTGCTCTGGTGAGATAAAGCCTCAGCATGTCAAAGAAAAAGCATCCATAGAAGCAGTGCTTGCTGCAGGATAAGATCCACCTTCCTGGGCTGGCCAGATACCAGGAACCCACCACTGCTCCTGGGGCTCCATCTCAGATCAGAGACCTCAGCTGGCACATGGCAGAGCTGGAGCACTGGCAGGATGGGAAGACACCGACCACCCATCCCCAAACCTCTGGATGGGTGGTCCGTTGGCCCCAACATCACCCCACGAGAAGCAAGTGGGCTCCTCAGCTCGAACCATGGGCAGGTCTGCGTGTCGTCACTCAGAGCTGGCTGACGGTGGCAGGACAAGAGGCTCAGCCGGGGGCATCTCCCGTGTCGACCCACGGCACAGCCCTCACTTCCGCCGGCATCCCGAATCTTTCCTGTTCCAGCAGACCTGCCTTCCCGGGACTGACTCAGTTTCCTGCTGTGACCATTCCCCATCGCTGGCCCGAGACACCCCGGCTCAACTCCCGAGGCAGCCAGCACAGCCCTACCTCCGGGCGGGGGGTCCCTGGGGTTTCCCAGAGCCGAGCAATTGAAGGAGCTTCTCGGGATACCAGCCCAGACTAAGTATCCTGAGTCCCGTCTTCGGGGCACGGAGGCCCTCGTCCTCCAGAGCTCACCGGCCGCGGCAGCGCACGACGACGGCTCTTGCTCCTGGGGCAGTGCTCCGGTCGGTGCCCCAGAAGCCGCCGTGCAGGAGGGGATGGGATGCAAAACCATGCGGGCAGAGCCCGGGAAGTGCGCCTGGCACCGCGCCAGCCCCAGGCAGTGAGGGAGCCCGCAAGGGAAGAGCGGGGAGCAGGGAACTGTGCCGGCACCGGGGAATGATTCTCCGAGATCCGCCGGCCGAGAAGATGGAGCCGGTACATGGATGCGAGCAAAGGGCCAAGCACGGCCAGAGCAGCCGAGCCAGAGCCTTCGGAATCACCGGAGTAGAGCGGAGACTCGCGCTGGAGGTCACCCCGGCCCAGAGCCCGAACCGAGCCAACACGGATCCTTCCAGGTGCTGCCGCCTGGGACTAGCGCTGGGTCTCCAGCGCTACATCCGCTCCCAGACATGGCTCCGGAATCCCTCGGCCAAGCGACAGACCTGAGGCCCGCCCAGCCCCGTTCTGCCCGCGCCTGGGACAGCAGCCCCCAGCCCGGGGGGTTCAAGGAGCCGAGGCACCTCCAGGCACGATCCGTCCCCGGAACCGCCGCGGGCGCACACAGTACCCCGAGCCGCGGAGCAGCCCGGGACTCACCAGCTTCCGCAGCGCTCCTTCGTCCATCCCGAGGAGGCTCTCCTGGGACATCCTGCCCGTCGGGCCCGCGGTGGACTCGGTGGCGGCCAAGACAACAAAGCGCGGCCGGAGCGGCGCGGCCCCGCGCTGAGTTCGACTGCACTGCACTGCGCTGCGCTCTGCTCCGCTCCGCTCCCGTCCCGCCCCGCTCCTGCTCCTCAACGGCTCCGCTCCGCTCCCGTTCGTACGCCCAGCAGCGCCGCCGCCCTGCCGCTTCCCGCCCCGCCCCGCTGCCGCCAGCCCGACCCGGCCCCGCCCTGCCGGACCTGCGGGTCCCATATACCGGTGCCTATCCCTATCCTGGCGTCGTGGACCGACACCGAGACGAGCCGCGGTGCCGTGCCGTGCGGCTCCGGACTCACTCCCGTCCCGGTCCCCGTGCCGGAGCCGGTGTAGCGAAACTCGGGCCTAGCCCACTTGGGATGGCACCCCAAGGTGTGGTGCCCGCAGAGTGTCCCCGAGCACCCCGGCTTGCGGGATGCGGGCAGAGACCCACCACCACTTTCTGCCCAGAGGCCCTTCCCACCAGCCGGGGGGATCACACCACGGGATGCCCCTGCATGCACTGGGGAGCTGTTTGAGCTGCTCCCTGACACTGCTGCAGGATTAATGCCCAGAACACCCCCCAAAACCTGTGAGGGCTCCCTGGGGATGTGTTGTCCCCCCTACATGGTCCCACTGCTTGCTCCAACTCAGAAGCTGCTTATGGTGTCCTTGTGCTTACATCCTGTCCCAGGTCCCAGAAGGTAGTGCCAGGACAGCCAAGCCCTGGTGTCTTGCTGTGGAGAGGTTCCCCTGGAGACTCCAAGTTCCTTACCTGCAGTTGAAGCCCAGCTCCACTCTGCAGAGGACAAACTTGTTGGGGCTCAATCTTGTTACTGGACAAAGGCCAGAAGGTACACCCTGGAGAGGACTAAGTACTTGGCATAACCCAGAGGTGCTGTGGGCTCTGTAGAACAGGCAGCTGCCATCTGCTTCAAGCTTCTAGGTGAGGGGGAAAGGTACTTCTCCCTGCCTTGACCAGCAATCCAGAGACCAAGGGGCTTCTCCAGAGGTGGTCACTGAAATTAAGTTCACTGCTCTTCTGAGAGTTTCCAGCAATCTGGGAAGATGGATGGGATGGAGCAGGACCACAGCATAATCTGACACAGGGAAGGACCCACCACTGTAGGCCAGAAAGATGGTGTGTGGTAGAGGTGCCTAGAAGGTCCAGCAGTTTCCATGCTGGAAGTTTGGTTCAGATGTCTCACTTCAGGCCTGTTTGGCGGAGTGGGTCTCCAGCTGCACTGGCATCCCAGAGCCCTCTGCTCCCCTAGGTTCCTCAGCAGCTCTCCATTCTCCAGGCCTGAGCAGCACTGGGCTCCACTGGAGCATGACAGCCCCTGCCCAAGCAACTACACTAAAGCGAACTCCTCCAAGCACTGTGCCCTCTAACATAACATCACATCCCCCTCTGTAAGTCTCAGCGGCAACATAATCTTCACTTGCTGGATGATCCCTACCATGTCTGCCACAGAGCTGCCACACAGGGGTCTGGGGTCTGCCCTGCCCTGCATCTCTGCTGTCACACAGCCCCTAAGGAACCAGGCACCAGCACACTCAGGGGTCTGATCACTTGCAGCTCTGCTGTCACATGGGAGCAGACACTGCCACATACCCAGCTCCTGGCCTTCAGGCAGCACAGCTGGCAGCAGCTCATCTGCCCTTGGGGTATGGAGAGGACCCCACTGCCAACCTTCAGCTGTTGAAGGTACATTGGGTTTGCTCCCCAGCCCCTCTGCCAGCAGCAGCAGTGAGCAGGGCAATGGATACTGGTGCGTGGCTGGCAGCATGGATGGTAGTCTTCCCACATGGAGCACCCAGAAGCAGAAGCATGTTGGGCTATGTGGATAAAGTAGCCTTGGGTGCACAACCCTCAGGATGTGCAGCAGCACATATCCTGCCTGTGCTCCCACAGGTCTGCACCACTCCTGGCTCCATCCCCTCAGGTAGTGATCCTGTCGCATCCTCATTAACCCACTGCCACATCCCCAGGATCCCTTCCCACCACACAGCATATGCAGAGCTCCCTGAGGGTGAGGTGGGAAGGCAGCCAGCTAAGCAGAGACTCCAAGCAGACCTCCTTATTCCGTGAATTGGAGCAAGGAGATATTCACAAGCCCCTCGGAGAGCCCAGAGCTCCAGTTCTAGGCTGGCTCTGGGAGAGCTCCGGGGAGGCTGCCTTGTGCATTGGTGCAGGGTAGGTGAGGGAGTGATCTCACTGGTTTGCAGCAATCACCGTGCTCTGTTGTGTGTTCTGTGCTGACAAAGGAAGTCATATTGCCCAATAAGTGGGGTGAACCTGCTTTAGCGGGGAGAGGCCTGGGGGGGTGCATAGGTGGTGGGAGCTCCCCCAGCCAGGGGACAAGTGCAGCAAAGGGAGGAGGGGCAAGAATCCTTTGGGTTCCCTTTGGGGATGCTAATGTTAAATACCAGTGATGGAATTTTATTGCACAAGCATGTCTGGAACTGGTTTGAGCACCTGCCTGACTCAGGGATGGGACAATGCAGACAAGGGTAGGGATGTGACAGTAGTGCCAGGTGGGCAGAATTCAATCTCATTTGGGGCATAGCCCTTCCTCTGGGCACAGAAGCACAGCGTGGAGCCAGCATTCCCCTGCTGTTCTGGCAGCACAGACCTACTGGCAGTGCAGGGCCACACAGGCTGCAGTGGGCAGAGGAGGGTTCTGGAATCCATCTCTTCTGCCTCCTGAAGCGTGCCTCTTCTCCTGGGAACTTCTGACACTCACACACCTTTGTCCATCCCACTGTCTGCACCATACTTTGTGACTGCTTCCAAAATCACAAATTGGCTTGACCTGGCTGGCCTCAATCCCAGAGGAAGCCAGGGAGGGGGAACCTGTCACCCCAGGAAGATGTTCGGACCAGGCACCCACTCCTGGCTGACTGGAGGAAGAGGACAAGGAAAAAGGGGATGAGAAAAAGGGTAGCTCTTGGCTTTACTGCATTGTGCTGTTCCCCCATGGCATGCACATGTGAAGCCTGATGCTGCCACTCCTCATGCTGACAACAGGGCAACTCCCACAGGGCACCATGTTATTATCAATAGTGACATCATGGTGGTAGAGTTTTGGAGCTCTCAGAGCTACTTCCCAGGGTCCCCCATGGCAGAGCACCCCCATGGTTCCCAGCTCCTCTGGGCAGGAGAGAAGCTCCTTTAGCTGCATGGGGCTGCTGGAGAAGTTGAGCTCTCCCTGCCTCCTCTTCCTCCTCTCACTCCTGAGAATTGCAGCCTTGGGTGTGAGGATATGCCAAGATCCTCCTTGACAGTAAGTCTCTGGGAACTATGCAGTTTGTTTAGTTCAGAAGCTGGCATGAAGAGAGGCCAGAGCAGCAGGACCTGGAGTGGATGTAGTGCTGCGCTCTCTGAAAAATGGCAGAACCTGAGCATGGGTACACACCAGAGATGGGGCAGGAAAAGGGATGGGTTAAAGGCTGCTCTTGGTAGATGGAGGCTGGGCAGCACAGAGTGGTCAGGGTGAGGCACAGGAAGGTGTCCTGAGATACATAGTGAGGCTGGAGGGCAGCAGCAGCAGGAGGGCAGAAGTATGGCAGCTCTGCTGCAGCCAGACCAGCCACAGGGACCACCTCCCTGCACAGAACTGATGTCACTTGCTTAGGACAGGGCACTCATGCCTAAAGATATCCCCTTTTCTTAGGCATGATTCACACACGTCCTGCTGGGAGCCAGGGATCAGGTATGATGGATCCTTCACATCCTGCTGCTGGCAGGGACACTGGGCAGCCTCCTATCTGCCCAGGGGTGCTGCTTCATCTGAGATAGGAAGGAGCCATGTGATAAGGAAGGTCTTGGTTTTGGGGAGCTACATTGCCCAAGGAGGATCAGTGCTGCCACATACACTGAGGGCTCCTGTGAGGTTATCTTCTTTTCTTTGTGTTAGAGCTGGGATTAATACACAGGAGTCACAGTTGCTTGTTCAGACTCAGTGTTTATTAATTCTTATCTATATTACAGTCTCACAAGTCGTGAGCTCTAACTAGCAAGATGGAAAATGGAGGTGTTTCTAACTCTTTCCAAGGTTATTTAAGCATAAACTATCCAATAATATGACACTTACATTATTTATTCCTTTAACCCAGTAATTGACCACACAAGGTCCACAACGCAGACCTTTTTCACCCAATTAGAAAAAAACATCCGAAACCAAGAAAAAGAAGGTGAAGGACTTGGACAACACTCTGAATCCTCCATATTGCCCCATATATATTACTATATATTAAAACCTTAAATCCTAAGTTTTTCACCCTGTGAGATCACACAATACTATTCAAACTACATACCCACAACCCCAGTGCTATCACTCAATTTTGGAAGTCTCTTCCATGGCCTCAAGTCAAATGTAGTACTTGCTTGAGGGTCACTGCCTTTTAGCACAGAAAGCCTGAAATTTTCAGTTTCCAGAATTCCAACAGGCTCCAGTTGTACCACTTGGCAAGCCTCTATGGGGACCAGCATGCAAAAAGCACACATCACTTCCCTATGAGTTAGAAGCAATGTTCCCCAGGTGCAGATCTCGAGAGCTGGATCTCCATTGTGCCTCTTTGTTGTATTGCACAAATGTAGCTAGTTCTTGTTGCACTGTCCCTGTTTATAGAAGTGTAAAAACCCACCTTCCCAGAAACCCCTGTACCTGTATACCTGACACCACCTGGTGTCCACCTCTCCTGGGGTCTGCCCCCATTGGCCGGCAGACCCTCTCCCCTCCTCCCTCCTTCACCGAGGGCATAAAGCCTGGTTCCAAGGAGGCTCTCGCTCTTTTTGGATCCCCGGGACCACATGGTGTAAGTTCAGCATTAAAGAGCAGGACTGTTCCTGGGGAACTGAGAGCGCCTTTTGTCTTTTGCCTTTTGTCCTCACCCCGGTTTCCTTCCGAGGTTGATCTGCTAGCCAGGCTTGGACCCTCGTGAGATGGAACTGGGGCACATATTTACAAAATACTGTTCTTCTGTTTACCAGAAGAACGCTTGGGCAAGAACGCTTGGGAAAG